>CAUYTI010078283.1:0-31858 GCA_963575145.1 Galago senegalensis
GTTGTGGCGGGCGCCTGTGGTCCCAGCTACTTGGGAGGCGGAGGCAAGAGACTCGCTTGAGCCCAGGAGTTGGAGGTTACTGTGAGCTGTAATGCCACAGCACTCTACCCAGGGGGACAGCTTGAGGCTCTGTCTCAAAAAAAAAAACAAAAAAACCTGAAGTTCAAAATAAGCCTGTATAACATAGAGAGATGCTTCCATAAAAAATAAAAATAAAATAAAATAACATTCTATATTTATAAAATCTAGAGATCCAAAACTCTCCACCTCTTGACAAAAGTGTTAAGAAACTAATTTAGGCTCGAGTTCCATTACCATCCATAACACAGAAATAAATTACAGTAGAACCTCTGCAAGTTGACTGTCCAAGGGACTGTAACAAACTGGAGATGGCCAACATAAGGAACTTCCATTGAATATTTGAGGTGTGTATCTGGTCTATGCAAATTAGAAATTCGGTTAACTTGAGGAGGTGGTCAACTATAGAGGTTTCACTGCACTTAATTCTTACAATATCTCATGGAAGGCCATATTGCTTTTACTTACTGTTCCTTCAATTAGCTTTACAGTCCATCAATAATTTTCTTCTTTTGTAAGTACTGGAAATCACAAATATTCCAACACATCTTTTATACTCGGTGTAAGATCCACATGACAAATGAAATCTGCTTTTAGTTCCTAATAGGTACTCTTAATAAAAGTAGCACTGAAACCTGTTTTGAAAAACTATTAACTCTCTAGCAAGCAGTTGGCATCAGTGTTCTTTAATTTTCCATTAAAAAAAAGTTCTTGTTAATTACAAAGAGCCCCCCCAAAAAATAGATTTAAAACTGATCTTCTCTACAGATGGATAATCTCAAAGTTTATCAAATCAGCTCTCTGTATCCTAATTATTTGGTTTCTGTTGACTCCATCTCCATGAACTCTGAGCATCTTATGTACCCATTTTGATAGCTATGTTCAAAAATCTAAGACATTTGGTGGAGTCATCTATTAATATATATTAACTTGATTCATTGATTATTTAAAATCATGATCCCATACAGGGAAATCCTCCCAGATTATTTTCTCAGAAGAAATAGTTCCTTGTTTCTACTTGAAGTTACGCACCCAAAATTTAGGCTACATCTCATTAATAGATAAAGATAAATATCTTCCTGGCCTGGCTCTTTAATCTTGTTTTTTTTTTTTTTTCTTTTCTTAAAAGCTTGGAAGCTTACTATCACAATAGTACTGTAGAAACTTTTTAAGGTTTAATCTAGTCTTCAACTATTAGTCTATACTTGTCATAACTGTTAGATCAAGTCGGGGTGCTATTCTTTACACCACTTTTTTTTTCTTAACTGTTAAAGTCACTTGTCCTGTAAAGCCTTACATACAAGGTAAAAACATTTACTAAAGTATTCAAGTAATTTTAGGTCTTGTTTCAGGAGAAAAGTATTAGCAAACAGTAGTTAATTCAGGAAAACTAGGATAAAAAAGCAACAAAATATGACTGCAAATATAACCCAGGGTAGTTTACTGAAAAATACTTCACCATTCAGGAATACAACAGCTTTCTTCCATTTCATGGTAATAATTATATTCTTTAGAAAAATTATAGATATCGATATTAAGAACACTATATGTTTAAAAAGTGATAAAATGTCTTGTCAAATAGTTGACACTATGTAAATATGTAGAGAATTAATATTTAGAGAATTCACTGTGTTATTAAACATTTATTTCTTGGTCAGATCCTAATGCAAATGAACCCCCCATTTTTAATTTTTTTGAAACAGTCTCACTTTGTCACCCTTGGTAGAGCACGTGACGTCATAGCTCAGAGCAACCTCCAGCTTTGGGACTTAGGTGATTCCCTTGCCTCAGCCTCCCCAGTAGCTGGGACCAACAGGCGTCTGCCACAATGCCGGGCTATATTTTGTTGCAGTTCGGCCAAGGTGGGGTTCAAACCTGCCCGCCTTGGTATCTGGGGCCAGCGCCCTAACCACTGAGCCACAGGAGCTGCCCAAATCCTGCATTCTTTATTGGAACAGTACACACTTTATCCGTGAGTGACTAGCTGCCAGTATTCTCTCGCCTCAGGCTCTCTTGATGATGGGTGAAACTGGCAGACAAACGATAGTACAAGAGATTTCATCTTTTCCTTCTTTACCACTGTTCTGATTCACCCTGTGAGCAGCCACTGATTCTGGCTTCTGGCTTGTTCTCAGATTCTCAGATCTCGCTTCTTGACACCCTCTCTAAATACAGTATTAGCTGAAAGAATCTTCCTTGGAGGCCCAGATTTTACCCCTGGAGCTTCTCCTTGGAGCTCCAGCTTCTGACAATAATGAATCCTCTTTTTTTCTCCCAACACTAGTGGTAAAACTGCTCCTTGTAGGTTAACATCACTGTCGTGTAGGTTTTCACTTTTATTGTTTTTCTACTTAATTATTTTTTCCCTAACCAATGTCCCTGTTAAAGTAATTAGTGAAGTTTATCTTCCCCTGACTGTATGTCAGCTAAACAAGATCAAGGCCAGATGCTGTGGAGCTCTTTTAAGAATCAGTCTCTTTGGTGTTAGGAGCAGATGGGAGCACAGGTGGTGATTTACGAACAATTTTTGAAATTATGGGTCTCTTGAAAAACCTAACCCTACTCAGAAAATACATAGACTTTATATACATTGAATTAGACACTGTCTGGAATTTAGTCTTTCCTACTTAATAATAGAAAGTAAATTGTGTTCTGTATTAAAAAATAATAGAAAACTTGTGTTCTACAAAGAGAGCTAAATTTCTCTGTGCTTATGGTGCAGGTTTATTTACATTGTTATCTTAATTTTCATTTTAGATCACAACTGTGATTTTAAGTTTCTGATCCAATGAAATATGAGACATTTGAGTAAAATGATTTATCTTTCTGTCTTTATGTTAGCATAACACCTGCGCAAATGTAAAGGCTCAAAGTATGGTGAGAAATGCTAAATTAATTTGAGTTGAGAACACTGTAAGTTGTTGAAAGGTGTAATATCTTAGGACTGTCATTATTTCCATGGTATCAAAAATCCAAATGTGAATCAATTTATAAGTATAAAGAATAAATAATAAATTATATACGGAGACTAAATTATCTTCCATATGTTAAAATTGTCCTTCATTGTTCCCAAACTATATTCACAAAAATTATTATTGTGAATATAGCTTGTGAGTGTATTTTCTATTTTTATTATCCCTAAAATGCTTTGAGTAATGGGGCCAAAACCAGTTATCTCATAATTTAATTAGGAGTTTTAATTCTCTTAATGTATTGAATAATAAGATATCCAGCGTTGTCATGGTTAGTTTTGTAATGCTCAGACTGAAAAAATATAAAGATCCATTAAAATGCTACTTTTTTTTTTTTTTTTGGTAAACATAAAACTTTTGCCATATTTCCAGTGTTTCACCTATTTACTTAAAAATATCTGTCATTAAATGTTAAAATGGGTAGAAATATTTTTATCTCTCACAGTTAAATTTTATGCCCCCTTTGTCACTTCTAGTCTCATTAATTGGATGATCAGTCAATAATATTTTCAGTTTTATTGAGCAAAATGCAATAGACATCCTACTACAATGAACCATGAATATCTTATACACCACAAAATCGTATGGAATAACATGCACTGGATAATTAAATTGCACTGAACTATTCTCTCTACACTATCCATATTGAAAGAAACTTATTGACTTCTGCTAAAAGTCTCCATTCTGTTTTCTGCCATATTTTGTATTTGTATTGTCAGTGAAATGCTTCCCTATTTGAGTATTAATTCTTCCAAAATTTTCTCTCAGAGCTAAGTCTCATGGTTCCACTAAGAAACGTTTTCCAGTCTCTTTGCAGAGGAATGAAGAGGGTACCACTAAGAATTGCTTTCCTTGCAAATGAAAAATCAGATCCTACTTCAGTTATGGTCCAATACTTTGGGAAGATTTCACATTTCTTCTTAGTGGTATGTTTTAAATCAGCTTTCTGGCTTTCTACACTTAGGTTCAGGGCATTGAAAGGGGAATTAAGTATGTCTGTGCCAGCTGTCCCAGAACACAAATCCTGGTACAAATTCTGATCCAGCATGACTAACACTGTGTTATGCTTCATGCTTAGAATAAGCACATTTTTACTAAACTTATGGTAAAATAACTATAACATTTATCAGTATTGCACCAGGATATTCTGTACCTTATTATTTGTTCAAGAATGTCTGTCATAAGAAGTTTCCCTGCTACTAGATTTTTGGCTAGAGGTTGGTCTTGACAGCAAGAAACATAAGTTTTGAGTTAGGTTACTACTTATGGTCATTCAAGCTTGTCATTAAATAAATAGGAGCCACACGCGTCATCTTATCTGATAATAAATACACTTGTACATGCTAAGTAGGAACTGCAATTTTGAAGACTAATTGATGAATTAAATCCAATGAAAAATATTTAAGAAATTATGTTGCTCCTAAATGTAGTTAAAGAAAAAAAATGCCTTTCGGAAATGATCTCTTCTCTTCATATGCATTTTACGTTCGGTGGGTTGAAGTGATGAATTGATACTGAATTAAATATAGGCTGTCCAAAAAGCAGCCCCTAAAGTCATAGAGAAAATGGGATGTTATAGCTAAATGTACATTTGTTTATAAAATATTCATTACAAGACTTGATAAAACACAAAATATTCTCTGCATCTTGGCCACCTCTTGGTATTCTTGCTTAGATCACTTTACACTGACTGTTCCTTCTTCGAGAAAGATTCTTCTGGTTGGTCTCTGCTTCCTGGATTGTTTTCCTTTCTATACCGTATTGTCCCATTCTCAGAGACTTGCCCCAACCGTTCTATATAAACTACGGCTAATTTACTTAATAGCCGTCTGGTTTCCTTGTTTCATTGCTGTCATATTTTCACTGTATGAAACGCCTTCTGGCTTGCCTGCTTTTCCTCCTTACCGCCTTTCACCCTTCCTTCCTTCCTTCCTTCTCTCACACCCCCTCCTTTCTCTTCTTTTCCCTTCCCTTTCTTTCCTCTCTCCATTTCTCTCAGTCTCTGTCTCAACCAAATTAACTCTCTTTAACCCAATTTTCTTATATTCATATTATTTTGCAGGTATATTGTCTTTTTCTTGTATCTGACAGAGTACTTTCAGTAAAATAGAAACCACCAGATATTTCACCAGATAATTTAATATAGAAAACTTTCTTAAAGGGTGTCAGAAAAGCAAAAAGATAACAGTCAAGTAACACAGGTTTTGGAACTGCTGGCAACAACCACAGGCCTTGTACCGGAAGGAGAGGATGGAACAAGCCGGGATGCCCAGAGCCTGAGAAATCAAAGGCTGGGCCTTGCCGAGCTGGGTTAAAATCTCTGAGAAGGGAACGCCAACTGACTGGCGGTAGAACCTCAGAACTGGGCAGGGTGGGCCCTATGAGCTGGTGTTCAGGCTGCGTGGGGCAGAGTGAGAGCAGGGCTGGAGAAAGTGGAGAGAGCAAACGATGCCACATGCAGCCCTTTTCAGGAGGACGCTACTGTTCACAGGAATGGAGGAAAAGAAATGAAACAATATGACCACCCAAAAGGAAGAAGTCTGGTCCTCATCATTCTCAGTCCCCTTCCAGCAACCCTTTCTGGCAAAGCTTTCTGTTAAGAATCCAGCAGACAAGAGAAATACCGTTCGTGGATTTTCAACCCCGGCATCACAAGCAGAGGATAGAATGGTGAGTGGGGAGTCGAAACACAATAGTTGATGTCAGTATACACCATCCCTTTGGTTACTCTCCTGATGGACTTCCACAAAGTAACAACAGCAACTTTAGCCTTTGGCCTACGAGAATCCAACTACTTTTCATATCAACGTATTTCTTGCCAACTACAACTCATTTTCTCCAAATCTCAAGAAATATAATATCATCCATCTCTGATTTCTTTTAATTGCTCTAATTGCTGTGTTACGATTCCTGCAGGAATTGTAAAGCTATGCATAAAGTTAACCACTAATGGACACTTCTCTTTTTTACAATCATCACAGGAAAATAGGATAGGAGAAAACACCTGCGTTCGTTGTCTCTCTCTGTGTATAAACAGAGAAGAGGATGCACGCTCCTGCTACTGTCCTTTTCTGTTTTCCAATCCTGAGTTTATAGTTAATACATTTTTTTTGCAGTTTTTGGCCAGGGCTGGATTTGAACCCACCACCTCCAGCATATGGGGCCGGCGTCCTCATAGTTAATACTTTTAACTTCCTTTTCAATTGTCTATAACTTGTTCTTAGAAGATGGCACTATTTGATTTCTAAAAGGTCTAATCCTTTAGTAATATGGTCTTTATTGGTTGCTGCAGTTTTCCACTAAGTATTTGCTATTAGGAATACATGTACTAGAGAGCAGTTAAGATACACCTATAGGTTCTAAGCATATCTCTCCCAAATTCCAATGTAAATAAGCAACACACTAATTTCAAGGCTATCATCATAAATTTTACCAGCCCAGATTTAATCTTTTCATCATCAATCCACTAGAAGGAAGAAATCAGCATAATCAGGTGTTGGCCTCAATCTCCAATTTAATAGAACCATTTTTCTGTGCCCTGGTGAAAACAGCAGGACCCAAAACTTTTGCAATGGGAAAATTTCCTAGATGCATTTTTAGGTGCAATAATGAGGTTGGCAGAATTCTAGAGGTGTTTGCTCCTGTTACAATTTCTATCCCTTGGTTATTTTAAAAAATGTTTTTCTAGTACTTCCTTGAATAGATTTTGGCAATGAAAAAAAGATACTAATATCATGACCTCACAATAAGGGCATTTCCATGTGGATATACAAAAAATAAAAAAATTAAGGTAGAAAGAAGCACTAGTCAATGAAATTGGATGTTTACCCAAATGAAAAACGTGTCCTTTTATCAAAAAGGTACTTGCACTGTAGTGTTTATTTTAGCACAATTCAAGATTGCAAAGATAATGGCATCAACCCAAGTGCTGATCATTTCGTGAGTGGATTAATAAAATGCGGTATATGTGTAGTAGGGAGTTCTTCTCAACCATAAAAAAAAATAAAAACAAACTAATTGCATTTGTAACAACCTGGTTGGAAGTGGAGAGCATTCTCCCTGGTGAAATATTCCATAAATGGAAAAACAAACACCACATGTGCTCACTATTAAATCAGAAAACCAAACAGCAATGATGTGCAGAGAGGGAAGTGAAACTCAAGGAAATCAAGCAGGTGGGGAGCGGGGAAAGGGACAGGTGAACCTCATAGGTATGGTGCATAATGTCTGGATGATGTTCCCACTTAGAACTTTGTCTCAAGTAGTACAAAAGCAATCCATGCAAGCAAATCATCTGTACCCCTGAAGAACTCTAAAATTAAGAAAAAATATAGTTTACTGAACTAGAAAGAGAGAAATTTAAGGAATGAAGAAACACAGCCCCAAGTGTGGGCTTAAAAATGAAGTGGCAAGGCTATGAGGCAATTACCTGGTGTCCTGCAAAATGCCTACCTCTCTAAGTCCAACCTTAACTGACGCAGACCCAGTGAGTGCAAATATCAGTCCAAAAGTCAAGTAAACTCTTAAAACTGATCCACCCTGTACTATCCATCATCATTAACTCTGATAACACATTTATGTAAAGGAAGCATATTATATAGACTTTTATTCCATTCCACTTTGTTCTACAACCATTCAAATTTATTCCAAAGCACATTTATATGTGTCTTATGCTATAGTGACCAAATCTTAGGCTTATTTAGTAAGTTGACCTAACTATTCTTAGTGTTATAATGTACAGAGGGTGACAAATATACATATATATATATATACATATATATATACATACACACACATATATATGGATACATACATACGCGCACACACACACACATATATATACACATACACATTTTAAGAAAGGAAAACACTGTGTTAAACTTGTAATATGCAAGTGACAGTTACCTTCTGCAATAGCAAGAGATACAAGATACAATACACAAGATAAAAAAGGTTATTGGCTTATAGTGCATATTACAATTTTAATAGAGTTTTTTCCTTTTTTATAATGTATATATATATTTTTTATGGCTTTCCTGTATGTATCTCCCGGATATATAACTTTGTTTATTGGACTGAATGATAAAGGTCAAATGGGTTTAAACAAGAATGGGTTTAAACTAACACATTTGTAAGTTGACTTCCCAGGGTAAGGACAAAAGAAACTTCAAAAAAAGGGAGACTTGTTTCCTTATATCTTTTTTTTTTTTCAAGATAGAGTCTCCCTACATTGCCCTCGGTGAAATGCCGTGGTGTCATAAGTCACAGCAACCTCAAACTCTTGAGTACAAGTGATTCACCTGCCTCAGCCTCCCAAGTAGTTGGGACAACAGATGCCTGTCACCACTTCTGGCTATTTTGTTGTTGTTGTTGTCATTTCTTGCTTAGCAGGCCAGGCCAGGTTAGAACCCACCAGCTCCAGTGCATGTGTCCAGAGCCCTAACCATTGAGTGGTGGGCACCGAGCCTATTTCCTTGTATCTTGTAGGGTGGAGGTCTCCTTAGACATAGCAGACATACTTTGGCTAGTGGAGATTTGGCGATAATATTCTTGGCTTCATCTGATTCTGTTTATACCTCTATCAACTTTGGGTTCTACTTCCTGTACATCAATGCCATAATCTTCAAATAAGAGACTTGGTTAATTAAGGAATTCAGTATATGCTGCCATTCAGAAGCCTATATATTATATTTGTATCTCATTTACCATGAGCTCTGACCTACAGCTATAGGAAATAAGAGTTTCTTAGAAGACCGTTTTAAGTTTGCCAGAGAAACTGTTTTCTGGCTGCTCTGTGGGGTGAGAATGAAAGCTGTGAGTTTATAATTTTCTGCTCATAAGCTTTTCAGTACATTCACAATCAGACATTTCACCCCATGGAGTCTGTAGTCACCATTACAGATATAACAGTTGTATGCGACAGCCACTTGTTCCCTTGCCCCTGGGACACTTATTTCAGGAAGTGCTGACTTACGCCCACAACTGGTATTCATTTAAGGTATGTTAATATCTGCACATGCCATAATCAATTAATATTCTATATTTTTCATTGTCAAGGAGCTCATTCCAGTTTGCAAGACAAATACTACAATCAAAATTCCATAACCCCATATCTGAAATTCTGCTTTCTGCAACATTTGCTGGGTCATTAAATACTGCATCTGATGCCAAGTAGAGCCAAATCAGGGGAAGTGAAAATGCCCCAGATATTTCACTAGAAATAACTGAGTATGGTGTATTGGTTGAAGAGGTACGGAATGTCTGGAAAAGCAAAGTGAAAACACTCCAGAAAAATACAGGGATTGGGTGATCACAGTCAGATGCTATCAACCTGGTTCAGAACTCGAGGTGGGGGCTTCCTGGTGGGTGCAGCAGCATCAGGAGCTATCAGAGGGGCCCAGCCAGGGCCGGGCTCTGAGCTGCCATGAGGTCTGGCTGGTAATGATTGCTCTGAGAATCTGTAACAATATGGGTTTTGAGTGCTAAAAGATTGCTGAAAATGAAACCAAATGTTGTTTCCAGGGTGAACAGCCGCCACAGTGCTGTGGCACTCACTGAAATAATCAAAGAGGCAGGAAATGGCCTTCCTTGCTATTCTCCCGATACTGTGCTTGTTTGGCAGAAGAGAGAGAAAGGAGCTTTAAAAAGTGAGATTTGAAGAATCCTAACCATCACAAAGTAAAATGCAATGCTGTAGATTTGGATATGAGTGACAAGAGCTTAAATTCTATGACCTAGAATATGTTCTATGATAGCAGGGTTTTATCAGACTAGTTCCCTATGTTCCCAGAACCTGGGGACTGTCATCAAAAAGGCCTCACTACTTATTTTTAAGCAACTGAGTAAATACTTTAGGAGATATGCAAGATGATAATATCCAGCACCTTGTACCCATGTATATCCTTTAACTAGAAAATGATGGAATATAAACAAACATTAAAAGAGTACCAGAAAGGTATGTGCAGTACGAGGACATAAAATTTAAATATACTGAATAAGCTGCAAATTTAATTGTATTTTAGTTTGTATGAGCAGTGAGTACAAAATGGTTATTATTTAGTCTTGAAAATAAAATATTAAAAGTGTTTTTGATCCCAGGAATGAAGGCACTAGCATTTCTGTTCCTTCAAACTTCTCTTCAATATTTATGAATTATTTCAGTCAAATGTCACTTTACAAGAAGCCTTTGAGTTAGTTTTCCTCTTTTAAATGAGTCCAACACCAAATTATTATGTATAAATGCAAATCAAATACTTGAAGTCCTCACCGAACATCACTGATGGGTCATCAGAAACTGCAACTTTAAGCGAAATGTCATATAATGAAGCCAATTTTTTCCCATAGTATAATTGAAATAAAGAAGAATTGAATTCCTACAGCATATTTCTGGTCAGAAAAACATCAACTAACTTTCAAATAAAGACCAAGTTTACTTCTAATATTAAACTCTGAGGTGAATGTGAGCTATTCATACATTTAAGAAATACTAATGAAAACAAGTCAGGTCTTTATTGACTAGATTACTCCAGGTTAGGGAGTAGGTAGCCTGAGCCTATCTTGGCAGCTCAGAACACAGGTGTGAACCAGCCCTATAGCTAGTCCATCACATCACTGGACACAGTCCCACGAACTCAGTCAGATTGGGACAATGCAGACCCCCTAAGAGATCGAGTATGCGCAGTTTTGGGAATATGAAATGGTAGTAAGTCAAAAAAATCTATGCAGACATAGGGAGAATGTGAAAATTCCAAGCAGATTATAGCTCTGGCTGGGAATTGATTTTTTTTTTTGTCATTAACATTATAATGAAGCAACATTGAATGAAATGACATTATTTGAGGACTTGCAGTATGTGAATGGATTTTAAAAATGCATTCATTCAAAAATCTTATCAGCTACTTGGTTAACAAGAAATTCTTCCATGTATTTCTCACCAAAGTAGGTCACATCTAGTATGTTAGAAATGGAACCATGGAATTTGTGATAAAATTAGCCAAAAGCTCTAATAGTCACTTGAACAGAACGGTAGGGGAAACCGCTAAATAGAGGGACTTACTCTGCCTGGATGAAATGAAGGAAGCTTTCTGAGAAGCAGACACAATAGGAAGATCTTAGCAAACTAATTTTCACGGTATCATTTATCACTTTACTGGGGATTTTTTTTAACCTGTACAGCATATCAAAGTATGAGCTAGAGGCTATTTTCCTGTTGATACGAGGCGTATAGGCATATAGGTTTTGATTTTGTGTATCTGTGTTCAGCAAAATACATGCTACACGGGACATTTGTTCCCATTCATTTTAGTCTCTGGTTGGGTCACTGTTAACATTGTGCAGTTTAAAGTATCCAAGGCAGCTTCCAAATGAAATGTGGCAGGGACTCTGAGTCACAATGGTGTCTCCGGTGGGGTTCATGTCCCATTATACATTGTAGTCAAGAAGAGTAAGCAGGGGAGAGATCCAATGGAACCCTTCGAACTTGACACTATATACTGTAAAATCTTCATCCTCCCCCCACAGGTAGAATTGGGGATGTTTTTAGTTTATCACATTTGGAGAAAGGCGCATTGTCTCTCTTTGTCTTAACTCTACAGATTTGTTTCCTTTGCCTATAAAGTTCCTATTTAAAAAAAAATTAGTATCTCATTGCTGATTTTCTTCAAATGCTTGCTTCCAAATATCTCTCTATATGAATATTCCTCTGATCCTTTGTAGACTTGGTTTGATTTTTAAAACATTCACACATCCTAGACTGACTTCTACAAAATCAAATAGAAAACACATCTAAAATGCTATTTTTCAGCATCTCCCACAGGACTACATATTGTGTAGAGACTGCATCTTTGATTTCTGCGGTCTGCTCAGAAATGAAACTAGAAACATACTATAAATTCTCAATGTCTGGGCTGAGCATATAGATGGATAATTAAGTAGCCTTATTGAATCATGTCGGCTATAGACAAAGTTTAGAAAATAATCTTTAGCCAGATATCTGCTGCTACAGTGCAGATTGAGGCATTTTGTAATGCATACTGCATATACTTATTTTGGGGGCATGTAATGTTCATGAAAAATTTATTTTTTTTTCTCTCTGTTCTTGCCTGTGGATTCCCTAAACCAATTTTGAGTGTTACTACTTCTGTTAAGCTATCACATCTCCAATTGGAAATAATCTGTCCTTTGTTGTATTATTATTTTTTTCTGTTTATTTTATATCATCGATTCTACTGTGATTGCTTTATATTACAAGTGCATAGCATAGAGCTTGAGGTAGTTTAGCATAAATGTTTAGACACAACTTCTCTGGAGGCAGACTGAGTCTTTGAACCTTATTGAAGTCAAAGATTATCTAGGATGCTTAGACGATTTATTCACCCTCTTTATTTGTCAAATTCTCCAGGTAGAAATAAAGATAGGAGCTGCTACCTCACTGAGTTATCATAAAAATTAAAATGCTATAACATTTTACACAATACTTCAGATCATTACCAAACATATAGCAACCATTAATGTTCTATTAAATATTATCATGAATAGTATCTCCTCTACGAATAGTACACTCTTTGAAGGCATAAATATTATTTAGGTTTTTATCCTGCTACCAATAGGCAAATTCTATCAATTTTTCTTCTTTGTTATTACTTATTCATGTTTTTTCCCTGGAGTATTTCCTTTTACTTAAAAGTCATATTTACTTTTTTCCATTTTTTTTCTGAAATTAATTTGTTTTGCTGTCATACTACCTAAGAGTTTAAAAATAAGAACTCAACATTACTGAATTTTTCTTGGCACTGCTATTGAAGCTCATCGTTCTAAGCCCTCTTAGTTAAAATTATGTTGTCTTATTATAGCCATGTCTACATTTTGATTTTGTGACTAAGCTCTTGAATCTCATATGCCGGGATTTCAATAATACATAAAGGGACAAAATAGCATGCCATAACTTTCAGTAACTGTTCATCGGAACAGTTCTGAAAGCTTTGAAGCCCTAGGTTATTCACTGAAACTTTGACAACTGATGTGCCCAATCCCATTCATTCTTCATCTCAGCATTTGCTCTAATTGAGAAAAATGGTACAAACAGGGAGGTAGAACACTCTAAAGAAGAAAGAAAGGATTAAATTCCCAGAGGCGGGGGACCAGTTCCCAGCTTTCCCATTAATGACCTGTGTGAATAAAGGAAAGGACGTTAAATTTTCTTGACCATGAAATCTTCAGCTACTAAAGCAGGGAGCTTGGTTAATTGAGTGCTTTCTGTATTTTGGGAACAGAGAAATAAATGCAGGGTGGATATTAGTTATTTTTTAAAGTTAACAAGCATCTGTTTGATGCCAGTAGAAATACAAAAATGTTCAGCCCAAAATGCCTCTTTTGTTATGTTATATATCAGTTGTATTTTTGTTGTTGTTGTTTTATTGTTAGGGGCATTAATGGGAGGCCTGGGTAGTAAACATAAGTGTAACAATTACTATAAAAATTGTTTATAATGTCTTTTAAATTCTAAAGATCTAAGAGCCCTAATCCTAAACAGTCATTCATTTTGTGCATTCGTTTGATGCATAATTCATAAAAATTAGGGATAAAAATAAACTGTGACTAGCACCCAAAGAGATGCTTTGATTAAGATGCATCATAGTACAAACCAAGAGAATAAGATGTCTCTGAATATCTTCTGTGGAGACACTTATCACCATGCAGTGTAAAATACAGTAGCTTATGTAAACACTCTCAGTAGCTCCGAGACATAAGGATTATGGATCTCTGACCCATAATAGTTTCAGAGACTCAGGAAAACTAATGAATTTGTTCTGTGTTATATCAATAATGTGTGTGGTTTAAAGTTTCTGCCAGATCATTCTGATCTTCAATTTTGGCAATTTTTTTGCATATGCCTCTACAAAAATGATAACTGGGTAGGATCCCTGAAGCATTTTATGAGTACCACATGGAGCTTAAGCTTCTCTATGGCTTATTACATATGTTAATTTTTAGGCATTTTTTGGACAATATCAACTGTTCCTATAACACATAATGGTTCATCAGGTAATAAAATTTTGATCCTGATTCAAAGGAATCAATCAAATATGTTTTTCAAAATTACACAGTTTTAAAGACATTATTATTATTTCTATATCATATTGTAGGCAACTATCACAGTGACATTGTCCATTTCGTATTTGAGTTTACCTTTTGCTTATTAATATTGGAAGCACATTATCCAGAATATTTCATTGAACTGGACAGAGTTTTTAACAATTCATCTCATTGACTACTTTAAATACCTATGTCCTCAGGGACAAATAGGCGCAGAACATTCATGTTTTGAGCAATTTCTCATTGTCCAATTCAGGAAAAAAACACTATACAATTGCTTTCTTTTCTTTTAAGCACACTTCAAAATTCCACTTATTTCATTGTAAAATAAATGGAATTTATCCAACAAAGAGAAATACACAAATCTTTTAGCAGCAAAAGAAGGTCTGTAGGGTTTTCCATAAAATGAGAACAAAGTGTTTCATAGCCCTATTTGGAGCTGGTTAATAAGACACAAACGTAATAGGCTTCACTGCATTTAACTTCAGAAAAAGTGCCAATATCTTCAAATGTGAACCTCGGATTATTGCCTCTGCAATTTGTTTAGGCAGCCAATGCACCACAACTCATTTCCAGCCTACAAATTGCTTTTGTTAGTGGAAACAGGCTACAATGAAGCCTGATTTCCTAATGCTTTATTGACTCTTGATCGAGTTGATGTGGAGAATTCTTTTGTCTTCTTTCACTGACTTTCTCAAATATTCTAAATGCTTTCAAAATGATAAGGTCTTTAAGTGCTGAGTTTCTGGAAGAATATTGTAATTCTTTGAAGATTTTATTTGCTTAAAATGGTTTACTATTTGTTTTTCATATTGCCTCTTTTATGTGGATTTTAATACTACTTTAGAAATAATTATTTCTTTAAATGTGGAACAGTAGGTGATGCTGTCAATACAGCAGAGTTTCTGAATTTCTTGATCACAGAGCTATATTCTGATAGGACTAGAATATTACAAATGATTTCTTGTAGACATGAGTTTAAAATGCTTCACTGTCGTATGTTTTATCAGTTCATTTTGCATTACCTTGTAAATATTAAACAGTCTGATAGATGTTACTGGCATGCACTATATTACCTAATGACACCAATATAATTAATCCTTCTACATTTCTTGAGTTCCATAAAATCCTCTCATTAAATATGATTTTATAAATAAACATGGACTTTAATAGCTCCTACTTATTAAGTGAAAATAAAATACTTGAGTATAAATGTTACTACAGAAGTACAGGAAAAATATCTTGACAATCAAACATCGCATTACAAAAATGGTAGAAGTCATTAATTTTGTAAGAGAACGGGGCTGGAATTTTCTTTGTAAACATATGTAAATCATTGTTTGCAGTCATTGCTAGTGATTGCATCGTTAAAACTAATGTTAGTGCCACTGAGTATATTTTAAAATATATTGTTATATTAAATTCTTGGGTAGTTCAAAATCCTGAGTGTAGGGAGAGCATAACAAAATGGGGAGGAATGATTTTCTAGTACCAGTGGTCTTTGAATATTATCAGCACACAGTTTTGTCAACAACTTAGAAGCAGCATCCTGGTAAACTGTAAGGCTAAATTCTAGCGATTCAAATATCCAAATTCCAGGAAGATTTTGAGTTGATGAATAAAAGTTATAGCCAAAAATCAAAGACTAAAGCAAATCTCAGTAAATAAGGCACTGGAAACCAGGTAGAAGCAAACACTCTTTGCAGAAGCATCTGGCCACATCCCACGTTATTCACAAATGTCTTCAAACCATGAAAATGTTAATGTGTCCTGTTAGCTTTTCTTCATCCTGTGCAATATGATTTTTAACTGAGATCAGTCCTTCAGGATGAATATGCAATTGGTCATAAAGCAGAATTCTTTGTTATCAAATATTATCAAATAAATTCAACACAAAGGTCTAGCTCTAAAGGGTAAGCCATAGTTTCTATCTTCCAGAAATAGCCTACTAAAAACAATGAAATTGATCAGCAACATAGTTGCCTAAACCAAATGGGAAGGTTTCCAGCTTTGAGTTCAAGGGTACACGGTGGAAGTTAAAAAGAAATTAATTTCTTATCTCGATATTTCCAAGCATCAATGATGCTAATCTCTGAAGGCAAATGCTATTGGCAGTGCACACGACAACTTAAAATCAATATAGGCACCGTATAGTTACATATAACAGAGAAGGACACCAAATCAATATAAATGCCTTTAATGTATACATAATCTAAAATAGAGATGTAGATTTTGAACAGATAAAGAGAATAAAAAATTAATTTAAATTGGCAAATGAATTTTTTATATGTCCCCAAAGAAGAGAATTTCCCTTGAGAGATGCTCCACAACTTGAAAACACTAATGCCACCTTCCTCAATCAATTTTATTCATAAATTTTCATCTATCTATCTACTGAATGTAATAAATTAGTCAACAGGTAATGAATGATTATATTATGGGTTACCAAGTAATACATGGGTGTTAAATATCAATGATATGTATGTCAATGAATGTATATTAATTACTGTTCAGCAAATACTGTTGGAGCAGCTATCTTCCAAGTAGAAGAATGTCGATACACAATGGCGAACAGAAGACAGACATGATGCCTGATGTCCTGAGACTTATATTCTAACTGCAAAGCTGCTTCTCCTGTCAAGACATTATGAAATACAGGATGGACATAAAATTCTTGTGCAATTTAAACCAATTGTAACTTTAGATAGCACAACTTTAGATAGTAACTTTAGATAGAACTTTATCTCCACCCTGTATACAATTAATAAAATACCTTGAGTTTGAAAAACAAATAAAAGAGAATGCAAAATTGAAAGATTCCCATTTCCTTCATTCTTCCTCCTCAATTCCTTAAGCACACCTTATCACGGCACGGTATTTCAATGCATACACACTGAAAGGGAGCAATCACTTACGAGAAACAGTATTTTATCATTTTTTGTGATTGTTAAAGAAAGGATTCTAAGTAAAAATTGCAGACTTTAGATGAAAGATGGTATCTGGAAAAGTTTTCTCCTGGATAGTATTCAAAGTGACTTCCATTAGCAGACATTCACAACCTTGCAAAGTCTGTAGCCCTGAGATTGCAAATTGAAAGACTTACATTTCTTAATACACAGAGAATGACTTTGGCACTTGTGCGTGACTTACTATCAACAACCTCCACAACAATGGATCTAAAAACCAGAATTTAAGTTTAATTATTTGCAATGAACAATAAGGTAACTGTGGGCAACAGGATAAGTTGTTTTCTCTGGAATTAAGATTTTATTAGAGGGCCTCATCCTAGATATTTGTATTTTATACTTTAAATATACACATTGAAAAGAATTGCACTGTTGCTCTCTCTCTTTTGAAAATGAAGAACATTACTGATAAATTAAGGACTTTTAGATAAGGAGTTTATCTTGGATTATACAGGACAAAGCTGTAAATAAAAAATAAGTAAAAGTGTTAGAGAAGAAGATACGATAAAGGAAACAGAGGGCCTAGTTATGTGACTGAAGCTTTGAAGATGGAGGAATTATTATCCATAACCCAAGTAATACAGGTGGCCTTTAGAAGCCAGAGAAAGTGAGGGAAAGCTCCTCTCCTAAACCCTCTGGAAAGTACACAGCCCGGGACTTTTAACCCAGTGAAAACCATTTAAGATTTTTGTCCTCTAAAACTGTAAGATAAATTTGGAAGAAAATAAAAATACATTTACATATGTTAAGCCACTGAAATTATGTTGTTGATAACAGCAATGGGTAATTAGTAGGTAGAGTTAATGAGACTAAGTGTTTGAGGGTGAAATAAAGAAATTTAAAAAATGTACTTTCTAGTCTGTGAACATGAATAAAAAAGCATTACACCAAGCAGTCATAACTACATCAGACACGCTCCTTTAATTACTCTGTTTAAGAATGTTGGAACTGGATGAGTTATAATTTAGTTTTTGACTTTAGATGAGTTATTTAGAACATATCTGCCTGAGATTCTTTCATATTCAATGCACAGTATACTTACAACAAGAGTTAGAACAGTGCCTGCCACACTGTACACATTCAACAAATGTTAGTTGTCTATTTGTTTATCAATTTTGTGGGTTATTTTCATATTTTGGTACATACCTTATGAATAAAAGATGCATTCATAAACTATTATGTAAACTGTGACACATTTTCACTTCACTGTTCAGTCTTTCAAAATGCAAATTATGAAATTCTATGAATAAAATTGACCTTAAAAATCTGGTTATTTTATGGCAGACTCATAATAATTTCATTAATATGAGAGCTGCATAATTACAATGTATTAATAAAAAGAAAAACATACATTTTCAATCTAAAAATAATACAAAAAAACAGCAATATGCATTCTAAACAATTTTCCTTTAGTAGTATATGAGTACTACAATATGTCTAGTCTGAATTAACAAGAAAATCTAAACTCCCATTTAATGGTCTCTGAAAATACAATCTGCTTCAGCTCCTAGCTTAATAGAAATCAGATATAGGGATGGTGTTAGACTATAAACTGAGAATACAGAAACCTAAAATAGACTAATAAATTTCTTTATAACACACGCTGCCTTTGGAGTGGTCAATAATAACTGTTTGTAGAAAATTGCTTAGCCTTTCCTCAACTACATCCTAAGAAGTAATTTCATCTGAAAGTATTGTATTTTAGCTGGCACCAAGGACCCACTATAGTAACTGCTATTAAATTCTTATGTACTGTGGAATTGTACTTCAGGGTAATTTACAAACTATATGTGTGATTGGTGATTAAAATTACCTTTGAAGAAAGAACTCTCTATATTGATAATAATTTTATACCTATTCAGAGAGGAAATGAACAATCAGGAAGGCCATATGCTATTCTTACAAGTTCCTGTGCAAAGACGATCAGTAGATTTCTTCTCTAGATAACTGTGGTCAATTCATTTATGTATATATACACAAAACTATTTAGTTAATGTCTTTTTTAAAATCATCATCGTCATTATTATTTTACTTTGTCTCTACTATAGACATCTGTCCTATCTCTTCTTGCCCTTTTCTTTACTGCATATAATAAAGGAAATAAATTTTGAATATTAAATTTTGTATGAAGTTTTAAAGCAATTATCAAAATCAGTTTAGTAACAAAAGGTAAACATATAAACTGTTGGTTGCTACAGGATAGTAGTTAAAAGTGTGACATCTATATTAAATTGGAAGTACTATTCTCTAGTTAACTCTTTTTAGGCAAGTTACGTATTTTTTTTAATAAGTCTGAGTACAGTTCCTGGCAATTAAGATATCTGTATGTGTTTTTTGGTCTCCTTGTCTCTATTTCTCTGTCTCATTGTACATCTCTCTTTATATCTAAATGTGTGTGTTTATTATATATATATATGTGTGTGTGTGTGTGTGTGTGTGTATATATATATATAAATAATATGCACACATATCTAAAATGTACAGTATAAATGTGGAGTTGTATGGCTGGGTGTGAAGGCTCATGCCTGTAATCCTAGTACTCTGGGAAGCCAAAGTGGTGGATTGCCCGAGCTCAGGAGTTCGAGACTAGCCTGATCCAGAGTGAGACCTCATCTCTAAAAAAACCCAAAAAGCCAGGCATTGTGGAGGGCCCCTGTAGTCTCAGCTACTTGGGAGGCTGAGGCAAGAGAATCATGTAGACCCAATAATTTGAGGTTTCTATGAGATATGAAGCCACAGCACTGTACTGAGGGCCACAAATTGAGACTCTGTCTCAAAAAAAATGTATGTGTGCTTACATATGCATATATAATATCCCATGTGTTTTCTATTATTCTAATAAATATTAGATGTATATTAAATATGTGTAATAATATGTATAGTATTCTAATACACATTTTATGTGTTAAATATATCCATGATATTTTATATACATATATATATACACACACACACACATTCACTGAGTAAATAAATGAAAATATCACAACTTTCTGAAATATTACCTATGCTTTCTCAGGCAAAAGTTACCTTTTGTGTTAGCATTTTTTGAAACTTCTCTATAAAACTAAAAAAATTACAATGGAACTTAAGCAAACATCAATAATAATAATAACAAGAGTAATAGCTCCTGCTGGACATGATGGCTCAGGGCCAGTAGTCCAAGAACTTTGGGAGGCCAAGGCAGGAGGATCACTTGAGACTGGGAGTTCAAGACCAGCCTGGGGAATATAGTGAGACCTCATTTCTACAAGTGATGATGATTATAATAATAATAGCAATTAAATACTGTAATAGCTGCATAGAGAAAAATACAAAATGAAGCCAAACCATTGCAGTTCCCCTCTTCCAATGATAGTTTTGAAGGTGGTCATCTTGTTCATAGACAGAAGGCAGAAATTAGGCCGTCCAGAAATTTGGGGAGGGTGAACAGGAAATGCGGTCAAGTAAGCCACAGCCTACTGTTGAAGGTGAATGAAGAAACAACCTGTCAGAATTGGTAGAGAGGATTTGACCAAAAAAGGAAAGTTTCTGAAGAAAAAAGAAGTAAAGTTTCCCATTGTGGGAGGAGGGAGTTGCAAACATTGGAAGAATCAAATGAAAATGAATATAATGTCTTGAAATAAAACACAAGTTATTCATGTGAACTAATGGTTTTCAACACCTGCAAATAGATATGGAAAAATATAGATACACTTGTGTATATGCATATCTTTCTACAGATATATATCCATAGTCTTTCCAATAAGAAATCATTACTTTAGTAATGATAAGAAATCCCAATGTTAAGATCTTACCTTTTTTTTTTTATTTTTTATTTTTTTTGGCAGCTTTTGGCTGGGGCTGGGTTTGAACCCACACTTCCCATATATGGGGCCGGCCCCACTCCTTTGAGCCACAGGTGCTGCCCAAGATCTTAAATTTTTAAATATTTTTTTTCTACCATAAGAAATATAGATTCCTTGGAGAAATGGCTAATTCAGTTCTGGGTAAGCCACAGTATAAGATAAGACTGGAATATTTATCTATGTCCAAAAATAATAAAATTCTCAAAGAATGAGGGAAATGTGTCAAAGGGTATGGAAGAAGGTAAAATTCTCATATACAGTTGCATGCCAATTAAAAAAATCAAAGGAAATTATGAGATCACAAAGTCTCAAGTCAGTAACATTCCCAGCAAAAATTGGTATTGGCAAGCTTCAATGGATTCTGAAAGTAAAGGATGAAAATGTGAAGAATAGTATTTTTACATAGTCACAAAAATATCTCTCCAAAAATATTTATAATGTAAAAAAAGGAAATGAGTGAATTAATAGTGAAGACACCTGGCAGACATAATTGTAATTTTGGGATCAAAATTAACATTCCCCATAACTGGGCAAATTGTTCCTGGGCCCTCTTTCTACCCGACAGAACAGAAAAAAAGAAAAATGCACCATATCTGTGATATTTCAGGTAAAAGTCTTCAAAAAAATGTAGTTCCCATTGAAGTATAAATTAAACTCAAATAATAGGAACATTATATAAAATAGATTACAGTAATCCAACAATATACAATCATTATATTGATGAAAAAGCTAAACAAGTGTTCTAGATTGAATATGATTAAAAAGAGTTGATAAGTAAATTTAATGTGTTATGTTATATTGGATCCTTTTGTATTAAGAAACAAATGGTGAACTTTAAATGGGTCCATGGGTCACCATTAGAATTGTACCGAAGTTGGGCAGAGTCTGTGGCTCAGTGAGTAGGGCGCCAGCCCAATATACTGAGGGTAGAGGCCCTGGCCTCTGGGCCCTGGCCCTGGCCAAACTGCAACAAAAATAATAGCCAGGCATTGGGGCATGTGCCTGTAGTCCCATCTACTCTGGAGTCTGAGACAAGGGAATCGCCTAAGCCCAGGAGTTGGAGGTTGCTGTGAGCTGTGTGACGCTACAGAGGGTGACAAAGTGAGACTCAAAACAAAACAACAACAACAAAAAGAATTGTATCAATGTTAACTTACTAATTGCAATATTTGCAAATCTATTATAGAGAATATGCCCTTGCTCATAAATTATAAATACTAAGTGATCCAGACTTACGGATCATAGTGTCTTCACTTTACTTTTCGCAAGAAAATATGGATAAACGAGGAAAGAGAAGGACACGGCTATAGATAAAGACACATAAACAAAGATATAGACATATACAACCTTGAATTCTCGTCTTTGCCTTTTCTTCCTCACTCTGAATCGGAGGTAATACTGATATTTTGTTGGTATATTCCAAGCCCACATGCTTTAGTGGCCTGTTCCACAGGTTGGAAAAATGCACAATCATCTCTTTTTAGTAATTTGTGAAAAGAGAGTTTTCTCAACTGGCTCAGATATCACTTACAAAGCTAATAAATAGACCTTTGATAAAAATGAGTGTTTGTAAATATTTGCTCATGTCTATTTTTCTTCACTCATCTTCTATTCACTGTTTTTTTAATAAACTCAAAGGTTGTTCAGTCTCCTACAGGAAACAGGTGAAAATAGTTCACATGTAGAGTCATCAGCCCACGAGACTTCAGCTGTGTTATTTATTTACAAAAAATCATATATACCTGCAAATTCTCTATCACTAAATTAAAAATATAGCAGGCTTTATTAACATGTTGGAAAAATAGGTCAATAAACAAACACTGCCATAATCATCAGGAAAAATATATTATTGGATTATTTCAAAAACAATATAATAGTTTATAACTTAGTCATTGAGGGCAAATTATTTATTCGCTTTATCAAACAGATAAAGTGAAATAATCAAAATTATTTCTTGCATTTAAAATTATAGAAAAAAGAGACACCTACTACAAATTACCAACTTCTAGGGTTGAATGCAGTAAAATAAAAAAAAAATTATATACAGAAAAAGTCATGTAGAAGTTCTTTATGAGGATGAGCTATTTTTATGTGATAGAAATATATGAAACAATCACTCAATAATCTAAAGCTGTTATGAACGTGTTTATAGGGCCATAGAAATTTATAGCTGAAAATAAGTTTATAGTGAAACCCTAAACTTATCAGATAAAGAAACAAATCCACAAAGGTTAAATAACAAGTAAAATTTAAAGACATGTAGTTTATTAATATCATAATTAATACTAAAGCTCAGATATTTTTATTACTAGTTCAACTGCATAAGATCACTCAGATACAAATAAAATTTGATGAAAGAGTACTCCCATTTTATCTGAAGTTTGTACAGCCAAGTAAATGTTTTCTTCTTAGATTCTTGCTGGATAATTTTTATAATAAGATAACTTAGAAAAATATAATATTGTTCAGTTTCAAAAATGTGTCAGAACTATGGTAGAAAGAGAATTAAGGGATGTTATTTATGTGTAATGATGGAAGCTCTAGAAGTTATAGAAGAAACCAAGACTGGGAATGGTTCTATGTTTGCTTAGCTACGAGAGAAATCCACATCCCAAAAATATTCTGTGATGGCTGAGACGTGTAACAAACATTTTGGTTGACTCCCTGACATCTATCGGACCTTACTGGTTTGTATAAAACAATTGTAATGATTGGGAATTGTGCACCTAAGAAAAATTTACCCAAAATGAAACAGGCAAAATTTGAACAGAGTTTCTGAGAATTGGGCATTTTTATCTCTTACAGGAAATCTATAAAAAATCCAGCTGTCAGTTTTGCTGAATAAGAATGAATTAGCCTCTTGCCCCAGGTCCTGACGGTAACCATCTGGCAAGCAAATAAGAAGCCAGCTTTAGGATAGTGTCAACACACACTGGCTGTGCCAGCACTGAGAGAGGAAGTAGCAGGATTTCTGATGCTATTTTTTAAGATATTTAATTGTGTATCTAAAAAAAAAAAAAACAAACACAAAACACCCTAAACCACTAAAACAACAAAAATCATGCCCTTTAAGAAAATCTAGGATATAGACTCACTTACAAGATAAGAGTAATTACAGGAAATAGTTTTAAAAGTATTTACTAAAAATCAACATTAAATTTAAAAAGATATGTTCTTACGTTTATTTATAATGTATCACAGATATGCATTTGTTATTGTTAATAACATAAATACCAAAATATTCCCTTTAGGAAATATTGATAGAATTTCTGAGAAGAAATAAATTAATGTTAAAATTCTTAACATATTGGATGAATAAACACATTCATCTATTAAAACTATTCCTGGCATCCATATATAGAGTGAGTCTGCCTTATCAGTCATACATACAGATTTATTAATAGTTTTAGTTACAGTTTGAAAGTACTTTAGAAATCTAAAATAAGCCTCTGCATGTATAGATGAGGGAAATGAGTATAAGAAAATTATTAAAATGCAAGTACAAGTAGGTGGTTAAGGATTAAAGTTAAATCTTCTGGCCAGTTTAGTTTAATACTCTAAAAAGTGTTGCCACTTTCATCAAAGCCGATGACAGTATTTTCACATAGCCATGCACCTGCAACCTGTGTTGTGGATAGGAACGCTCACAGAAGAAATGTCCCATTATTTTACAAAGAAGGAACATTTTTTAAACACCAACTAAGAAGGAATCAAAGAAAATTCAAAACATCTCAATAGAAATGAAAAGAAAAACAACAACAAACT
Source organism: Galago senegalensis (assembly GCA_963575145.1). NCBI lineage: Eukaryota > Metazoa > Chordata > Mammalia > Primates > Galagidae > Galago > Galago senegalensis. The sequence goes on from CAUYTI010078283.1 coordinate 24,724, forward strand.
GCAGTTTTCTAGGCTCAAAAGTTCCGGGATAATTACAAATGTAATACATTCAAAATGAGACAAATAGACAAAATGTAAAAAGAAGCTTAAAAAGTGAATAGTTTGGGTGGCACCTGTGGCTCAAAGGAGTAGGGCGCAGGCCCCATATACCTAAGGGTTCAAAACCAGCCCCGGCCAAAAACTGCAAAAAAAAAAAAAGTGACGAGCTTATGCTTGACATAGAGGAAAGTATACACACCATGCAGTTTCTTCTTCCTGTTATTATTACTGATGAATTCAGAATATGTTAGCAAATAATGGAACCCCATATGGCATTGGCAGAAATATTAGAAGCTTTAAATGCTTTTGGTGTCTGTTGATGGGAAAAAGGGAACAATAACTCCAGAGCTGGGTTATGTGAGGAGCTATGTGCCTCTGTGCAGTTGCAGAAACTGGATGATCCAGTCCCAGTTAGCAAAACAACCACAATGTATCCTGATATTTTGTTTAATAACTATAATTTGAGAAAGGGATGAAATATTTTTTCGAATGACCATCTATCCTTTAAGCCAATGTAAATTATACACTTATCGATTATTGTGTAACTATTCTTCAGATGAATAATAATAGGGATCTGTAGCATAATTAAGAAAACATAAAGTTGCCTCAGTAAGTAATTTTAAACACCAACTAAGAAGATACACAGTGAAGGCTTCATTTTCCATTCCACAGAAGAAAACTTTAGTCATTTAGATTCCAATTAAGTAAGAATTTGGAAATACAGATCTTAAGATTCAAGGCAGTATGACCCTCAAATCTAATGAGTTATTATCATGAATATAATTATGTCCATTATACTAACAGAATTTAATATTGTGACATTGATGTAAGCAAAATTTCTTCTTGTGATGGTATTTATGCTTTGAGGTGTCAAAAATCTTTATGAAGTTTTTTAAAGCGTTCATAATATCTCTGTAAATGAGTCACTCTGAAGATGTATTTTTTAAAAAGTTTTGAAATAATTTTATTAGAATTAATCATGTTCTAACTGGAATTTTTAGATAAAATGACAATTAATAACAAAATAAAATTTCAAGACAAGGTTACAAATACAAGAATATAATGAAACAATACGAACAAGCATACGACACATACTCCCCTCTGTGTGTATAGACAAAATATGAAATTATCTGTTATTTTACTGAAAAATAATTTTGAAGATGATTTCAATTTGTTTAAAATAAGAAGGAAACTTCCTTTCAAATTACATGTAATTCATATAATGTCCCAATTATTAAAAATAACATGAAATTATAAAATAGGAAGAAAGTAAGCATAAGCCATACAGGATAGGTGGGTGGGTGGGCGGATGATTGACTGAATAGATGCAAAAGTAGAAAGGAAATAGTACCAGAATGTATGTTTAATTTTTCCCCAGTTAGATAGTCCTATTACATATTACCTATTTTAATCAAGTAGCACTGACTATTGTGGAGTAGAAATTGAAATTTATTTTCCTCCCATATATGTATCCAATTATTTTAATGATATTTATTTAAATGTCCCATATTTCCACTTGACACACCTTAATTGCTTTCTTTTTTATGTCTCTTCTAATTTCTTCTTTTATTGTTATGTTCTATGCTTTCTTACTACTACATCAATAAAAAACACAAATTAATGTATTGCTTGGTACCTGGGAAGGTAGGGCTCTTCATTGCTGAAAAGTTTAAATTTTTTTCTAGCTGAGCACACACACACTATACTCATATTTCTTATAATTAAAAATAATTTTGTCCTGATACATAAATTTTTCCAAAATTAGTTCATAATCACTTTTTTTTATTAACCAGAAGAAAAGAGAATTTTTATAATCATAATACATAGAGGGTTCAACAGATTTGGGGCTGAGTCAAGTAAGACCCTATCTATAACTATGCTAGTCAGTAACGCATAATAGGCTTTTTTGAGTGACACTTGATAGAGTTTCATGAAAGAAAAGAAAGTATCTCACTTCATGAGACTCTCCAAAGGATTAAGCAAGAGGACATTATTCAGAAACCAGAGAAGGTCAAAATAACTCCCAGGTCAGAGGGGAATCAGAGAGAAAACTCAAACGTTTAGGTGATGTTACTGTGCAGCATGGTGCATTGGGAAGCTCTAGGACAGAGATTCCCAAAAAGGAGTGGTGATTACAGAGTTTATAATCACAGGGGTCAAGCTTAGGGTCAGTAGATGTTAGATGTAGTTTGAGGGGGTAGATATAAAAACGCAGAAAAGGCCAAACAAGTTAAAAATAAGCTTTTTAGGTCTATTTTTTAAAACAACAAAACATGTAAAAATTTGCAGTTCATGCAAGTAGGCATTTAAACTAACCAGTCTCAGCTTGTAGTGAAGATAAATTACTTAGAGGCCAATGCACTAGAGTCATCTTTAGCTCATTTATATAAAATAACTCTATTCATTGAGAAAAATGGAATTTATCGAGTCTTGTATCCTCCAACAAACTTTTACAGAGTTTTTAACCTGGCTGTTGCAATGTAAGAAAAAAATATTTTGCTCTATCACATGTTTGTTTGTGTTTAAATTTCTGCATTAATTCATCAATCCATCTTATCATGAGGTGCTTCTCAATTCAACTGCTGTACATACATAGCTTCATCTCTAAATATGTCAGCAGGCACATATTCAACTGGAGTTAGGTGTTTGTTAACATGCAATTTTTTCCCTTGAAAAATAGGTTACCAAAAATAAAAGGCAAAAATCTTAACGATACTATTTTTTTTTCAGTTTTAATTAACTGAAACAAGTGGAACATGACACAAACAAGTGGAAAAACATATCATGTTCATGGATTGGTAGAATTAATCAACAATGCTAAAATGTCTATACTTTCAAGTGATTTACAAATTCAATGCAATTCAATCAAAATAGCAGCAAAATGTAGAAATCCTACACTTCATTTGGAACTGAAAAGGATTCTAAATAGCCAAAGCAATCTAAAGTAAAATGAACAAATCTGGAGGCACTGCGTTAACAGACTTCATACTATGCTATAAGCCTATAGTAACCCAAACAAAATGGCCTGGGCACAAAATAGACACAAAACTACAGAGCAGAACTCAGCTATAAAACCATTGTAGCACTCTGGCTGGCCAAGGCAGGTGGATTGCCTGAGCTCAGAAATTCAAGACCAACCTGAGCCATAGGGAGATATTGTCTATAAAAAAAAAAAAAAAAAAAAAAAGGTCGGGTATTGTGGTGGGCATCTGTAGTCCCAGCTACTTGGGAAGCTGAGGCAAGAGGATGGCTTAAACCTAAGAGTTTGATATTATGGTGAGCTCTGATGCCACAGCAGTCTACTGAGGGCCACAAAGTGAGACTCTGTCTCAAAACCAAAGCAAACAAAACAAAAACAAAAACAAATAATATCCATATGCAGCCAACTGACCTTTGGCAAAACAGACAATGATATACATTAGAGAAGGGCTGCCCTATTCTATAGATGGTGCTGGGAAAATTGGATAACTACATGCAGAAGAATAAAATCAGATACATATCTCTCACTACTCACAAAAGTTAAAATGCAAGGTAGATAATAGATTTAAATACAAGATACAACACCATAGCAATTCTAGATAAAATGTAGAAAAAGAAACTTTTCTAGATATTAGTCCAGGCCAAGAATTTATGACTACGACCCCCATGTTGCCAGGAAACCAGCCCTGACACGCTGAATCTACTTCCTAGTGGCCTGGTGGTGTGAGAAACTGAGGGAAAATTATTAAAGTTATACAAAATTAATAAAGACAAAGATAGTTTTAAGAGCAGTGGGGATTCAGGAGGCGGCACACCCTTCTTTGTGAGGTTTCCTGTCCGCCACCCTGAGTATCAGGCCAGCTCTGTACTTTCTTCGTACATCAGCGTTACAATCATAAATCTCAGGAAGATGATGCAAACAGTCCCACCATGGATCTTGTAGCACTTGCTTTTCTATAAACTAGACTACTTCTACAACTAATTACGTTAACTGTATGGATTTACTTGCTAATTTTTACTGTTTTGAGGTATTTATGGTCTTAATACAGAGTCTTGACAAGATAGACAATTAGAGGCTGACTCAAGAAACAAATCCTAGCGGACCCACAATCACACATCACAGACAGCCTTGTGTCCAAACAGATAGACTCCTCTGGCCAAACTAAGGTGACAGAAGAAAAGAGATAGTTCATCTCCTTATCTGGTTTGGTTTGGAGCAAATCTTCCTGTATTGAACAAAGTTTAAAGATCCCACATTCTTTACTCTCAAAAAGCACTCTCCTGGAGCACACAGCCCTGTCCTAGCAGAGAACTGCCTCAGGGCCTGCAGCCATGCAGCAGCTGTGGGAGAGGGATTATAGACAACAGGTCAGACTTTAGAATACCAAAGTGACAAAGTCTTGAACTTTGCACTCAAAGCCAGGGAACTGTATCCAAAACAATCCTCTATTACTGTCTTCCATTGTCCGAACTCTGCTATGACTCTCCTAATAATATTTCTAATCTGCTTACAATTAATAATTGAATATTGATTTCAAACTTATTATTAGGAATTCAAGAACGTCTGGATATGACTCTTAAGTATTTCCACATGCAGTCTTTCCAATGTCATTTAAACAAGAATAACAAGTGGTGCCCATAGCACAGTGGGTAAAGTGCCGGCCACATACACCCAGACTGGCAGATTCAAATCCAGCCTGGGCTTGCTAAAACAACAATGACAACTGAAACAATAGTAATAAAAATTCGACAGGCATTGTGGTGGGCACTTGTCGTCCCAGGTACTTGGGAGGCTGAGGCAAGAGAATCACTAAAGCCCAAGGTTGCTGTGAGCTGTGATGCAACGACAGTCTACCCAGGGTGACAGCTTGAGACTCTGTCTCAAGTAATAACTTCAGAAAATCATCAAGAAAAAACCAGTCCATTAAAAAGTGGACAAAATGTCTGAACAGAAGCTTTTCAAAAGAAGATAGAAAAATGGACAAACAAACATACAAAGGAATGCTCAGTGGCACTAATCATCAGGGAAACCACATTAAAATCATCACAAGAGCAGGTAGCACCAGTGGTTCACTGGGCAGGGCACCGGCCCCATATACTGAGGGCAGGGGGGCGGGTGCAAACCCGGCTCCGGCCAAATTGCAACAACAACAACAACAAAAGGCTAGGCATTGTGGCGAGTGCTGGTAGTCCCAGCTACTCGGGAGGCTGAGGCAAGAGAATCGCCTAAGCCCGAGAGCTGGAGGCTGCTGTGAAATGTGATGCCATGGCACTCTACCAAGGGTGACAAAGTGGCTTGTCTCTAAAAAAATAAAATAAAATAAAATCACCATGAGCTAGCACCTTATGCCTGTTAGAGGGGCTTTTGTTCAAAAGCTCCAAAACATGGCATAGGAAAGCAAAGGCATACAAACTATTGAAACAGACTATATTAAAATTAATTCCTTGGGAATTTTTTTAACATAAATGATCATGGTTTCAAATACAAAATATATAAAGAACTCCTACTAATGTAATAAACTACAGAAAGTTAAAACCAAAAAAAAAAAACCCAAAAAACCTAGAACCAATGCCTTATATAAATGGAGAGTTTACAAAAGGCCATCCTCATTGGTAACCAAGAAAAAGCTAATGAAATACAATGTGAAGTCCTTATTCACCCACCAGAAAGGCAAAATTCCAATGAATGATAAGGGCAGATTAGGATGTGAAAGCAACAATAACCACACTTTTCATTCATTATGTGAAACTCACAGTAACAATACTGTACATTCTCTTGTATTTTATACCCAACCTAGCAATTCCACTTTCAGGCAAACACTCAAGGCAATTGATGCATTTATAAAAGAACAAAACAACATTTCTATAACATTGTTTCTAGTATGCTTAAACCAGAAACAATGCAAATATCCTTCAGTAGAGTGGGTATGTGTGAGAGAAAGTGAGCTACGAAGAGATATAATACCAAGTATCAATGAAGATCTTACTCAAGGATAAAAACATACATTTTTGTGTTGTGTGCCACATTTCACTATAAAAATGAGATGTCATGCTATTTCATACAAAAAATACCCCAAAATAATAGCTGCTGGTGTGGATGTAGAGATACATTGTTGATGGGACCAAGAATTGGCAGAACCATCCATGAATTTGTACAACCTCTATGACAAAAAGCATGGAGATTCCTCAAAGAAATAAAAGTAGATCTACCTCTTGATCCAGCAATCTTTCTACTGAGTATTTACCCAAAGGAAAAGAAGTTGTTTTATCAAAAAGACACCTGCATGTGAAGGTTTATTATAACACAATTCACAATTTGAAAGAAGTAGAATAAACCCACGTGCCCATCAATTCAGCAGTGAATGAAGAAAATGTGGTATATGTGTACATACCATGGAAGACTACCACTTAGTCTTTGAAAGGATGACTTAATGCTTTTGCAAAGATTTGGAGGAACTGGAAACCATACCCTAAGTTAAGTATGTAAATAATGGAAAAGCAAACATGAACTCACTATTAGACAGGAAGTAACCAGTTATCACATTGTATACAGAGGGAACTAACACTAGGTAGACACCAAGCAGGGGGGTGGAGGAAGTATGAGTGAAAATCTACCTAATTCTTACAATGAACACTGTCTGGGTCATGGACATACTTATAGCCCTAACCCAGGCATTACAGTAATGACCCATGTAGGGTATGGCACACTTTTTTGGTGTGGGACACAACTGCAAGTTCTCTACCTAACAAACTCAAATATTGTGACCTGGTTATTTATACCCTCACATTAACCTTAAATAAAATAGCTAGAAAATGACCCATGTAACCAAAAACATTTGTAACCTACTAATATTTTGAAATTAAAAAGATAAAAAATGTTTCAAAATTTCTGAAAAATTCACAATAACCACACTGTACATTCCCTTGTATTTTAATATTTTAAACCACATATATGTACCTATGAAAGATTTATGTAATTTGGGGGGCGGAGCCAAGATGGCGAACTGCAGCCAGCTTTTTACAGAAGCTCCCGTCCAGAAGGAGGCTGAAAGGACAGAAGCTTAGCAAATTAGCTGATGGTTTGGAGCAGAGACAAGAGAGAAGATTGAAGAGCGTA
>CAUYTI010078285.1:0-30572 GCA_963575145.1 Galago senegalensis
CAACCTCCAACTCCTGGGCTCAAGTGAGTCTCCTGCCTCAGCCTCCCAAGTAGCTGGGACTACAGGCGCCCGCCACAACGCCTGGCCATTTTTTGGTTGCAGCCATCATTGTTGTTTGGCAGGCCCGGGCTGGGGATTCGAACCTGCCACCTTAGGTGTACGTGGCTGGCGCCTTAGCCGCTTGAGCCACAGGCGCCGAGCCTTACTTTTTGTAGAGACAAGGTCTTGCTATGTTGCTCAGGCTGGTCTTGAACTCCTAGACTCAAGCAATCTTCACTCATTGATCTCCCAAAGTTCTGGGATTACAGACGTGAGCCACCACACCCACTTCTGGACTTTCACTTATACCAGCACAAATTTCTTTATTATTTGAGATTTGTGCAATAAACATATATCATATTTATCATTTAAAACTACATTTTTAAATATATAAAAGTGTCCGGAAAGTAAAGAAACAAGAAACTGTCTCAGCAGCCGAAAATCTAGGCTTCACGTGAAACAATAATTCCAAGCAATCCTTTGTATGAAGCAATGGCAGGTCAATGACCTGGCCATCGTATTCTGTCCTCTGAAGCAGAAGCCTTATATACTCTGCTTTAGTGTCCTGCCCATACTACTAACTCATTTTCTCAGATTCAGTTTCTTCTCTTTTTTTTTTTTGAGACAGAGTCTCAAGCTGTTGCCCTGGGTAGAGTGCGGTGGCATCACAGCTCACAGCAACCTCAACCTCTTGGGCTTAAGCAATTCTCTTGTCTCAGCCTCTCAAATAGCTGGGACTACAGGTGCCTGCCACAATGCCTGGCTATTTTTTGGTTGCTGCCATCATTGTTGTTTGGCAGGCCCAGGCTGGATTCAAACCCGCCAGCTCAGGTGTATGTGGCTGGCGCCTTAGCCACTTGAGCCCACAGGTGCCAAGCCCACAGTGATGATTTAATAAAAAGAAAAGATAAAGCATTTGATTAGCTTTCAATGCTAATTGAATTGAGATTACTCCTGCTGGGTAGGGTTCTTATGCCAGGCCATCTCATGGGCTGATGGCTCCCTTTTATAGTTCATGGACTTTGGTAAGGTTTTTTCACAGTATAGTCCCGTGTGGCCAAGGTTACAGGATTATATAACACAAAGCAAGGAGACATGCCCAGAAGGGCGCCCACACCTCAAAATGCAAATGTGGGCAAAGCATGCGTGTAGCATGGCCTAAACCATCTTCTCTCTTCGGTTTTATACATCTAAAAAGAAAGAAAGAAACAGAATCAGTATCTAACGGTTCTTATGTCATTAAGAACCCCAGCCAAGAACCTTGAAAGACATCCTTTTCAGTGGAGAGGTTTGTCTTCATCACATTTTCCAGGGGGGTCAGTTTTTGTTCCCTGGACCACCAGGAGCAACTTTTCTGCACCACTCAAAGTTTCTTTTTCCTGGAAGATTAATTGATCAGTGAAACAAAACAAAACAGTGCTATTACAATTTCTGAAATGATGACCAACGTTGCAGTATTTGTAAGGAAGAGAATGTAGCTAACGTTTTTTATAGAATCTGGGATTCCTGTGATGCTAGATTCTTGAAATATTTCAAAGCATAGTCTGGGCACCTATTTTTAAACCTTAAAAGGTAGGTCATTGGAGCCCTATGGAAGGAGGAAAGGAATAGGTGTATCCAAAAGTTCTAAAGGGACAAAAATGTCCTTTAACATTACATTTTAAAGTAGATACCTACAGGCCACTGGGAATGTTGTTAGTCTTTTCTTGCTGACAAAGGGGCCCTCTGTTTTTGAAAACCCATATAAGATGTATATGTATTTGCAACACTTCCAAGCAGGATAAGGCCCTATTTCCCACAGAAAGTAGTGTCAATATGGAAGGCAACCTATGACATTATTGATTTTTCTCTGTCTCAGGCTAGAAAGCCAGTTCACCCACCTAGGTCTGGTTGAGCTGTTGGGTCATCAAAGCTTTTTTTTTTTTTTCGTAGAGACAGAGTCTCACTTTATCGCTCTTGGTAGAGGGCTGTGACGTCACAGCTCACAGCAACCTCCAGCTCCTGGGCTTAGGCCATTCTCTTGCCTCAGCCTCCTGAGTAGCTGGGACTACAGGCGCCCACCACAATGCCTTGCTATTTTTTTGTTGCATTTTGGTAGGGGCTGGGTTCAAACCCGCCACCCTCAGTATATGGGGCTGGTGCCCTACCCACTGAGCCACAGGTGCTGCCCCAAAGCTTTATTATTATGCAAAGTGTGTACACATTTTTGTTCTCAGTAGACACAGTGTCTAATGTCCTATTATGTACTATGATTTCAATTTATGGTAACTACACATCGGTCTTGTGACAAGCATGGTGTTAATCACTGGAATATCAATTTTTTTTTTTTTAAGAGACAGAGTTTCACTTTGTCACTCTTGGTAGAGTACTGTAGCGTCACAGTTCACAGCAACCTCCAGATCTTTGCTTAGATGATTCCCTTGCCTCAGCCTCCCTAGTAGCTGGGACTACAGGCACCTGCCACAATGCCTGCCTATTTTTTTTATTGCAGTTTGGCTGGGGCTGGGTTTGAACCCGCCACCCTCGGTATATGGGGCTGGCGCCCTACTCACTGAGTCACAGGCACTGCCCATATTTCATCTCTTCTTAGATGCACATGAAGGTCTCTGAAATCAGGATACATCTTACAATTGATGGTGTCTCCTAATGATTATTGGCATGTTTTTTCCTTAGTAATGCATAAAACAATGGTGCATCTTACAATCAATGGTATTTCCAATGAACATGTTGATTGTGTATTAGGGCCACACACAGATGAGGGGAGATTCATAGAGAAAGAGATTCTTGAGGTTGGGATCTCTGAAGAATGAGCAGGACTTTTGCTAGGTGGAAAAAAAGCTATGTGCTATGGTAGAATCTGTCCTCTACGCGCCTATCACCTCGGAGGGTCTGGGCTGTCTCTTGCTTAAGGGCGGGCCACTGTTTATTTCATGTAGCCTACATGCCTGGCAAAGTATTACCCATTTAAACCTCAAAACAATGGTGGCGCCTGTAGCGCGGTCCGCAAGGGTGCCAGCCACATACACCTAGGGTGGTGGGTTCTAACCCGGCCTGGGTCTGCTAAGCAACAGTGACAACTGCAACCAAAAAATAACCAGGAGCTGTGGCAGGGACCTGTAGCCCCAGTTACTTGGGAGGCGGAAGCAGGAGAATTGCTTGAGCCCAAGAGTTTGAGGTTGCTGTGAGCTGTGATGCCACAGCACTCTACCCAGGACAACAGCTTGAGACTCTGTCTCAAAAAATAAAATAGAATACAATAAAACATAAATAAACTTCAAAAGAAGACACTATTTTGAGAAATAGTACTTAATTGAAGTTAAATCAATTGTCTGAGGTTTCATAGCAAACAAGTGGTGGATTAAAACCTGGAAGTCTGGCTACAGCTCTTAATCACTAACGCCAAGCTTCTGAAATGAGCATTTACAAGAAAGCCTCTCTTTGTGAGTTGCAATGCATTGCACAAAGGTTAGTTCTTATTTTATGCAAGGAAGAGGGCTTTTCAGGTTAAGGGGGAAAGCCACAAGAATTTAAAGCATTAAGGAATTTCTTTTCACCAAAGATTTTGGTGAGGAGGAAGGGCTGAGGCAGAGCAGGAGTGCATGAGGCAGGAGGCTAGAAAGTTATATTGATGCCAGATTATAAAATGGATTTCTGACTTTATCTATAGGTTATGAAGAGCTGTTAAATATTTTTGAACTGGGAATTGACTCAGTCATGCCTGTGATTTAGAAAGATGACAGGTGGCAGTGGGGAAGATGGATTCAAGTGGCGCGAGACTAAAGGCGGGGTGACCAGTTAGGAGGCTGACCCTTCAGTGCAGTCCAGACAATAGAGGCTTGAACTCAGGCCCCTTTACTCCCCTCCCACCTCCACCTCCTGTACATTAGAAGCTTGATCAGATTCAGGGTAAATTTCTTTGACTAGGATAGTTCATAGGTAGTACAGCCGCCAGTAATTGAATAGAACTTCCCTCAAAATGCAAGCAGGATTGGATTTTTCCAAGAAGCATTTGGGATCTCTCCCCCAAATTTACTACGATAGGGGATAAAAACAGCTCGAGAGTCCAGTGACTAGTTCATTAGCTTCAACCTTTTTCTCTACTCCTTGCCAATGTTAGCCAGCGCCAATTACCTATTTTTGTCATTGTCCAAAGCAGAGATAATAAACTTAGGACTTAGCTGAATATGGAATGTGCCCTAAGGAATTAAAAACTATGTATCATTCTGGTTCTCTGTTGCAAGCAACAGAAATGAACTGCCTAACTTATTTAAAGTACTGTATTTTTTTAAAAAGAGCCAAGCAATATGGCTTATGCCTCTAATCCTAACATCCTGGGAGGAAGAGGTGGGAAGATTGTTTGAGGCCAGGAGTTTGAGACCAGCCTGGACAACATAGAGAGACCCCATCTTTTAAAAAAAAAATTCAGTATTAAAGGATGCAATGTAGGATGTGTAGGGAGGCTGAACAATCAGGTTCAGAAAACCAGGGACAGAAACTTCCGGAAGCTAGGTAGAAGCACCTATAAGCAAGGTCCTCCCCCAGGAACCTACTGGATGGGAAACTGCCGCCCTCTTCCACCACCAGCATCAGACACACTTGCTTTTTGCTGCTTCAGAGCATACTTAAGGGGATTTGAATTCGGTATAGCCAAAAACTGGAAGAGATATGCATTGCGCAGGATGAATTGGATTACTAGGTGGACTAATTCAAAGGACAAGTGACAAGGTATCAATAAGATGAAGGCAGACATATCTGCCTTCTAGAATGGATCTTAGGCTAACCATCTGCATCTGATGCTCTGGAACGGTTCTCAAACTTCAGCATGTGTCAGAATCACCTGGAAGTCTTTTCTGACTCTGTAGATATGGGGTGGGGTCCAAAAGTTTTGTATTTTTTTTTTAGACAGAGTCTCACTATGTTGCCCTTGGTAGAGCGCTGTGGCGTCACAGCTCACAGCAACCTCAAACTCTTGGGCTTAAGCGATTCTCTTGCCTCAGCCTCCCGAATAGCTGGGACTACAGGTGCCCGCCACAATGTCCAGCTATTTTTGGTTGCAGTTGTCATCATTGTTTAGCAGGCCCAGGCTGGGCTTGAACCTGCCAGCCTCAGTCAGTGTATGTGGCTGGTGTGCTACTTACTGAGCTACGGGCACCACACCCAAAAGGTTTGTATTTCTAACAAGATCTCGGTTAATTCTGATGCTACTGGACTTGGATCCACTCTCTGAGAACTAATTATCTAGGTCCCAGATCAACTCTGTGTTATATAATCTGATTGAGAAATGTGTGAAAGTTATCAGCAGTAATTCAAGGTGCAGATGGAGAGGTGGGATAACCTCTGAGGATTCTTCAAATCCTGTGAGTCAATGGCCGAGGGCTACCCTGTAAATATAATTTCTTTTCCATCTGCTGTTCAGCTTCTCAAAGGTAACTATTATGTTTCCCCAAATTAGGTTTTCTCTAAACTAAAATGTATAGCTCCATCAACTATTTTTCATGGGTCAGATTAATTCCACCTATCACCCTAGTCCAGTGGTTCTTAACCCTCCTGATGCCGCGGCCCTTTAATACAGTTCCTGTGGGTCATAACCCAACAGATTGAGAACCACCGCCCTAGTTGTTTTGCTATGGATTCTGTATAGCTCATTGTTCTTGCTAACACCTGGGGCCCAGAGTTTGAAACATATTCCAGATGGAGTCTAACTCCTGCAGAGCGAAGATGAGGAACACCCTTCCTTATTTTGTTCCCTAATTGTCTGTTAATTTCATTCAGTAGCTATATCATACTATTGGCTTCATTTTGAGGCTCTTACCCACTAAACTACAAAGATGACTTTTGCCCCACTTCCTTTCTTTCTTCCCTTCCTCCCTCTTACTCTTCCTTCCTTCCACACTTCAAGCCTTAATACCCATATATCCTCCTGATACATATATCTTGTACAATTGATTACGGAAGTTTATGCTTAGAATTTAACATTTATTCCTGTTAAAGGTCATTGCTTTAGACTGGGCCGCTCATATTTTCCTATTGTAATTTTTAATCTTAAATTTGTTATTTGATGTAATTATTATGGCTTAAAACTTTGTGACAGCTAAAAGATATGATCAGCACAATACGAATATCCTCATTCATTCATTCTTTATCCAGTAGGTATTTATAAATCCTATACTATTATTACCACTGCTCTGATCCAAGCATTGATGAAATGTTGATCGGAATAGGGCCAAGAACAGATCCCTGTTGCTCTTATGCCCAGAGATACATTGGCTACTAATTGACACTTTGGAGAATATGGTTATTTTATCCATTATCAGTTCACCTAAATCTATGTTCACCGAGCATCTTTTTTTAGGGGGTGGGGGGAACAGAGACTCACTATGCCACCCTCAGTAGAGTGCTATGGCGTCACAGCTCACAGCAACCTCAAACTCTTGGGCTTAAGCGATTCTCTTGCCTCAGCCTCCCAAGTAGCTGGGACTACAGGCGCCCGCCACAACACCAGCTATTTTTTTGTTGCAGTTGTCATTGTTGTTTAGCAGGCCCGGACTGGATTTGAACCTGCCAGCCTGGGTATGTGTGGCCGGTGCCCTACCCACTGAGTTAGGGCACTGCTATCACCTAGCTTCCTTGACTCAATTTTGTTCAGGAATGTGTCTACAGGCTTTGGCACATGCCTTGATTAGATGAGAGCCACATTGTCAAACACCACATCTTTTTCTAGACTAGGAGATTCTATGTGTTAAACAATATTGTGTTGGCTTGGCACCCGTAGCTCAGTAAGTAGGGCATTGGCCACATATACTGAAGCTGGTGGGTTCCAGCCTGGCCTGGGCCTGCTAAACAACCACAACAACTGTAACCCAATATAGCTGGGAGTTTTTTTTAGGAGGGGGCCTCACACACAGTTTATTTCTTGCTGGTTTTACAGGTACTCCATCCTGTCGGCCCATTTCCTTGGAAAATCAAGAATAAATGGTCACAGTGTGCCCCTAAAGGAATGAAGGGGACAGGATGGCTGGCAGGGAGAGTAGGTGTGTAGTCCCAGCTCCTCGGGAGGCTGAGGCAAGAGAATCGCTTAAGCCCAAGAGTTTGAGGTTGCTGTGAGCTGTGACGCCACGGCACTCTACTGAGGGCAACATAGTGAGACATTGTCTCAAACAAAACACTGTTGGCCGTGACATGGGTCATGAGAGTGAGGTGTGCCTCCCAGCAAGTCACTGCCATTCTCAGAGCTTCAGTTCCCTCATATCCACGGAGAGCAACAGCCCAGTGTTACAAGGTGGCTGTATATATTTAACTTATTCAGTAATACTCTTTTTTGAACTCACACATCAAAAAATATTAGGAAGAGGAGGATTTCCAGGTAGGGGAAGTCAGGTTTTTTTTTTCCAAATCCTATATAAATTCATGAGAATTTTAGTTCGGGGTAGGCAACTCAGAGCAATAGTATATATGCAAATGATTCCCAAATACTTTTTAAATTATTTGATTATTATTTTTAATGTCAATGAAACTAGTTTTCTACTTATTTAAAATATATGATATAGTTGTGATTGTTATTTCCATCCTAATCTTTACCCCAGTTTGCTTTACTGTCATTATTTTATTAATATACAATAGAAGACTTTCCCAGGCCTCAGGGAAAATGAGAAAATTGTATTTTCTCTGTACTTCCTGTGTTAAATAAGGACTTTGTATAGGATTCTGGAGTGATTATATGCTGTGCCATTTTTCTAGTTATTTTATTTTATTTTATTTTGGTATTTTTTTGAGACAGAGCCTCAAGCTGTCCCTACCCTCAAGCTGTAGTGCTGTCGCATCACAGCTCACAGCAACCTCCAACTCCTGGGCTCAAGCGAGTCTCCTGCCTCAGCCTCCCAAGTAGCTGGGACCACAGTTGCCCGCCACAACGCCCAGCTATTTTTTGGTTGCAGCCGTCATTGTTGTTTGGCGGGCCTGGGCTGGATTTGAACCTGCCACCTTAGGTGTATGTGGCTGGCACCTTAGCCACTTGAGCCACAGGCGCCGAGCCTTTTCTAGTTATTTTAAAAGGAAGGTGATCAGACACTACTCAAAGAACTTAAAACCTTTCTGGTTTTTAAAAAGTGGAGTGAAAAAATCCTGATAACTGTATCTTGAGGGGAGTATTAGATAAGTGTGGGGCCAGGGAGGAAGACTGTCTTTTCATTCTATGGCCCTTTGTGCCTTTTGAATTTTGAATTCTGTGCATATATTTCTGATTCGAAAATAGTTAATCCTTTTTAAGTAGTGGCAAAAGAATCTTCAATAACATGATCCTTTTCACCGAGAGCTTCTTTTTATAAAATCTCAAAGCCTTGAATAGAAAGAAGGCAAACTAAATTCCCTGCGAGGGCCCATTGAGTCTGATATTATAGGAGTTAAACCAGTTAAATGAACCACGTTAAAATGGATTTACTTCATAACAATTTCTAAACTCTGCCTGCTGGGCATTCAAATGCAAACGAAATTGTTTCTACAAAGGTGCCCCATACATTGCAAAAACTTCTCTGAGAACACCAAATTCTTAAACATCAACATTGTTAAAGGAGAGTGAAGAAGGATAGTACACTAGATTTAGGCACTAAAATATCAAAATCTGTTTTTAAAAAATATCTTGGGCAACTTCATACCTTTTGTGATTTATTTTTAGTTTATTTTTTTGAAACAGAGTCTCACTCTGTTGCCCTGGGTAGAGGGCTCTGGCATCACAGCTCACAGCAACCTCAAACTCTTAGGCTCAAGCAATTCTCTTGCCTCAGCCTCCCAAGTAGCTGGGACTGCAGGTGCCCACTATAATACCTGGATAGTTTTTCTATTTGTGGTAGAGAAGGGATCGCGCTCTGGCTCGGGTTTGTCTGAAAATCCTGACCTCAGGCAATCCACCTGCCTCTGCCTCCCAAAGGGCTAGGATTACAGGCATGAGCCACCACGCCCGGCCCTTCTGTGATTGTACATTTGATTTTTGTTGACAAAATTATATCCTATGAACCACCAACAATTAACATAAACTCTGACTGCTCATGTGAGGCAAATAAAACAAAGAGTTTTCTAAATAAGATTGTATGCAAGAGAGAGAGATTTACAAATAACCATGTCTGAGGGCTTCTTGGATGATTTAGTTTTATGATAATAAACAAGAGTCCTTCAGTTTTCAAAATTTCATGCAAATACTTATTTAGAAAACGCATAAGCCTTGAGATATTAGACAACATCACAGCAATTTTCCTCGTCCCAGCAACTGCTATGGAGCGGACATTATGACAAAAATTATAGTAGGTGATTTGGGAAATGCCAGAAAAACTTAAGCCCAAATCCTCAGCTTAACCAATGAACGACCTGAGGATACATTAACTACTTCAGAAAGTCCATAAGAACCTGCCAAGTACCAGAACCAGAAACTCGAATTACTTTCTGCAAATACAATAGCACCTCCATAGTTGACCACCTCCCTGCCTTGCCCACCTCCTTAAACTGACCTAATTTTCATAGACCAGCATGCACCACGTGTACGTATTAGTATAGCAGGCCTAGTTCCTTATGTTGACCATCTCTGTATGTTGACCAATTTGTTACAGTCCCTTGGGTGGTCAACTCAGTGGTTCTACTGTATTTCTTAAGTATGGTGTATAGATAAGGATTATCAGCAGACACTCAATGGAAAATAACTTTTTCACTTTGTTCATATACCCAAAAGAAAATGGTTTGTTTCTTGCAATAGTCATATAAAACAATTCGTTTTTATTTATTTATTCATTTATGTATTTATTTTTGAGACAGAGTCTCATTTTGTCTGGATAGAGTGCTATGGCATCTTAGCTCACAGCCTCAAACTCCTGGGCTCAAGTGATCCTCTTGCTTCAGCCTCCCAAGTAGCTGGGACTACGGGCACCTGTCACAACGCCTGGGTATTTTTACAGATGGGATCTTGCTCTTGCTCAGGCTGGTCTCAAAGTCCTGAGCTCAGGCAATCTACCCACCTCGGCCCCCCGGAGTCCTGGGATTACAGGCCTGAGCCACTGCTCCCAGCCCAGCAATTTGCTTTTAAACTACGTATGAGATCTGATACTAAGCACACATAGCTGGGGGGACCTTGCCCTGTAACTTATCAATACTTGGCATAATGCTATTATAACTCCCTCGTGAAGTTCCTGATGCAATAGTGGGTACTTGGGGGGATTTTAGACCTTCCTCCTTCTTCACCAACCTCAGCAACCACAGTTTCCTAACTCCTGCCCTGAAACTGAAGAAACATCGTCAGTGTCTCCTACTATGACACCTTCAGCAGCGGGCAGAAGAGCTGCCTGAGCAGCAGTAGGTGAGCCAAATCCGTTATATATTTTGACATTCAGGGAAAATTCCAAGTCTCAAGCCACAGCCTCAGACAACCCAAAAAAGCTCCTCGGGCCCTAAAATCAGAAAGCAACCAGTTGCCAGGATTCTGAAATCATCACAAGTGATCTTAACCCAGATCCAGTTGGACACAAATGCAAGAGCCAAGGATTTTTCTAGAAGTGTATGTAGAGGTGCTGCTTTAGAAGCTCTGTGGAGATTAAGCAGGGAAAAACACACCTGTTCAAAGCTAATAGTCTGTTAAACAACAACCAAAGATCACTCATGAGGTTTCAGCAGGTGTCTGAGAACTCCCAGGGGCAAAAGGCCCCAACTGAAAGGCCTGGCAGTTGTTCAAATGCCACATTGGGTTATTGCAGCAATTTCCAGTGGCTCAAAATGAAACTGCCCAGCTCAAAGAGCTCTAGGAGCAACGAAGTGACCCTTTAAACAAGCATGCATCTTCCAAACGCTTGTGGAATGTTTTTTTCCAGAACATAAAAAAACTCATAATAATAATAAAAAAAAAATACGGTAACTACCTTTTCTTATGTAGCTGCTTGCCCTAGACCATAGCAATGCCTACTATGCTACCTCAACTCAGTTAATAGTTCTTCTTAACAATCTACAAGGAAGTGTTGTCTTATTTTACAAATGAAAAACTGAGACTCAGAGAAGTTAGGTAACTTGCTCAAGTTCATACAGCTAACAAGTGGCAAAGAAAGGATTTGAATTCAAGACTGATTGGCATGAATACCCTTGATCTTTGCACTTGGTACACAGCTTTATAATTATATGCAGGGCTATTATGTGCTTGGTAAGGCAAGAAGTCTCTACTAACCCCGACTATTTTGAGGATTAAGTAAGAAAACATACATAAGCACACAGCCTGCTGCCTGACATCCAGGAGGAACTCAGCGAATACTTATTTTTTTAAAATCTTTATTTTACATTCTGGAACACGTGCCGGAGACTGGGACAGGCACACAATGGTTTTCTGTAGGGTTTTCAGTGGGTTCTGGGGACAACTATTATGTATTTAAAAATAGCAACCCTCCCAGGGTTCCATAGTAAATCAGTTGGCCAAGTTAAAAATAGATTCTAAACATAGCAAGAACAGAAACTCAATCTAAGATACCAAGTCATGGAAAGCAATGACAGTGGCTGCAACAGAAAAAGTCAAGCATTCATAAACTTATTATGCATTTGGATAAAATTACCCACCTCCATTTCAGCTTCACTTGATCCCTTCTCGATAGCAGAAAACACACATGTGTATGTATAATATATATTTGCAAATAAACAAACTAAGATGACCTATTCTTATTTGTCTGCAATAACATTCCTTGAGGCTTTAGTTCTTATTAATACATACTAGATACACTACAATAATATGCGGTTCCTTAAAATCTTTAGGTGGGGGCGGTGCCTGTGGCTCAGTGGCTAGGGCGCTGGCTCCATATACTGAGGGTGGAGGGTTCAAACCTGGCCCCGGCCAAACTGCAACAAAAAATAGCCAGATGTTGTGGTGGGTGCCTGTGGTCCCAGCTACTTGGGAGGCTGAGGCAAGAGAATTGCCTAAGCCCAAGAGTTGGAGGTTGCTGTGAGCTGTGATACCACAGCACTCTACCGAGGGTAACAATGTGAGACTCTCTAAAACAAAATACAAACATAAAAGCAGATACATTTGAGGAATACATTTTTTGAGTAGCATATAAAGAATTTAAAAACCTCCAAAATCACGCTGCTCACTTTAGCACATATTGTTCCATATAAAATAGGAACAAGGCTGGATATGGCAGCTCATGCCTGTACCATCACTTTGGGAGGCCAAGAGGGGGATGATTGCTTCTGGTCAGGAGTTTGAGACCAGCCTGGGCAACATAGTGAGACTTCATCTCTACAAAAAGTAAGAAAAATTAGCTGGGTGTGGTGGCATGTGCCTGTCCCTAAGGAGGCTGGGGCAGGAGCATCACTGGAGCCCAGGCATTCGAGACTGCGGTGAGTTTTGATCCTGCCAGTGCACGCAAGTCTGCAGGACAGAGTGAGACTCTGTCTCTAAAAAAATAAATACAATTGGATTGATACAGAGAAGATTAGCATTGCCTTTGAGCAAAAATTACACATATTCATGAAGCATACCATATTCAACGAAAACAAAATACCAGGAAAAAATGACATGAGGTCTTATCACAAACTGAATTATAAAGTTAGGAGTGGGGTGGTGCCTGTGGCTCAAAGGAGTAGGGCACTGGCCCCATATGCCGGAGGTGGCAGGTTCAAAACCCAGCCCTGGCCAAAAAAAAAAAACTCAATAAAGTTAGGAGTGAACCATTGTCCTTTTTAAAAAAGTTTGAAAGGGCCAGGTGCTGTGGCTCAGGCCTGTAATCCTAGCACTCTGGGAGGCGGAGGTGGGTGGATTGCCTGAGCTCAGGAGTTCCAGCAAGAGCAAGACCTTGTCTCTAAAAATAGCCAGGAGTTGTGGCAGCACTTGTAGTCCCAGCTATTTGGGAGGCCGAGGCAAGAGGATCACTGGAGCCCATGAGTTTGAGGTTGCTGCGAGCTACATGAGAGAGCACAGTTGTGGCTCTGATGCAAAAGAGGCGAAGAAATGGGGGAGGAGACGCTGGTCCTACTGCAAAGAGGTTGGGCAGTGGCGGCACCCACGAAGATCCCCACCTCCACCTCAGGACTGGGTGACCACAGGGCCTGGGTGGCTTCCTGGTTCCTCCCCTACCCCCCTAGTGTGACCCAGATTGTGATGGGGGCGGCCGAGGTGACAGACCCTAGGCAGATCCTCTGTGGTTGCAGAACTGTAACGGGGAGAGAACTCTGGGTGCTCAAAAGGGCATGACTCTAGCCACAGCCGGAGGGGCATGGGGAGGAGAAGGAAGAGGCATCTTCTGAGCAGAGCGTCTCTGGAGTGGCTGTGTTAGGACTCCTCAGAAGGGTTCATCCACCCAGCACCGTCACTCTGTGACATACGTGGCCCCAACGTGAAAGATAGTTCACAGCTGGACCAACACCATGGAACATGCTGCAGACTGAAACCTCATACGCGTGGGGCAGGTGGGAGACAACTCCGGGTCAGTGCAACGTGCACCAGCAGCACTACAGCCTCGAGAAACCCTTAAGAAGGGATGAAGCCCAGGCCTCATTTGGGAAGAAGCTCACCTGTGTGAAAAGGCCCTGAAGAACTCACCAGCTAGTTTGGGGGGTCACCAGCAAAAGGCCAGTTAAACAGTTCTCCATTGACTTTCTCTACCACCCCCGTACCCCAAGTGCAACCCACTTTTCCCTTCCCTTCCCATCCCATCCGTCCCCAAAATAACTTCCTTTTCTAACCTCTCCCTCCTGTCGCCAATATTCATTTCCAATCTCACACCTTTCCTTCCCTCCTTGAAAATATAGCTGACCTGAAAAAAAAGCAGCAGGGGGGGGGAAGTGGGATAATATAAAGAAAAATCCAGCGAAAATGTAGATTTTTTTTTTTTTACCTTTGTATGTTTCCATTGCTCAGTGACTTTCTCTCTTGGGGAAGGGGCTGCAGGTTCTTGTTCTAGGGCAGTGACTAGGTAACACAGGAGTTCTCAGGGAGGTAGCATCGGATCCACAAGAATGTTGAGTCTCAACTATTTGTTACTCTGGGGGCATCTTTTTCAGTGGAAGTGGCCATCATCCCAGGCTGGGCCTACACAAAATCAAGCACTGCACTGAGTCATTTTCCGCTTAATTTAAAAGCTGGAAATGATATGGGAATTGTCCACGATATAAAATATAGTGCAAATTCATTTTTTACCATCTACCTGCTTGTTGATTATACATAGCAATTTACAAATCTATCTACTGAATATACGAATCTGTTAACTATTTATTTGTTTACCCCCAGGCTATCTTTACACTGTCCTGTAAAACCCTCATGGACTACAATTCCTCTATGTAAACTCTGGGCAGGAAAAGTAATTACGGAGAAGACTTATGTGCCATGTGCAAGGGTACGCTCTCTTATCATGTCAGAGACAGTCAAGAACTTTCTGAATTGGCTCAGCACCTGTAGCTCAAGCGGCTAAGGCACTAGCCACATACACCTGGGCTGGTGGGTTCGAATCCAGCCCGGGCCTGCCAAACAACAATGACAACTACAGCCAAAAATAGCCAGGCATTGTGGCCGGCGCCTGTAGTCCCAGCTACTTGGGAGGCTGAGGCAAGACGATCACTTAAGCCCAGGAGTTGGAGGTTGCTGTGAGCTGTGATGCCATAGCACTCTACCCAGGGCGACAGCTTGAGGCTCTGTCTCAAAAAAAAAAAAAAAAGAACTTTCTGAATCAGAGACCAAGTCTTTAAAATTTTCTAAGGTTCCATAAACTTTATAACATTTCTATTTGCTTATTTCATTATTCTATGTCTTTCTCCATAGATCAGCATTAATACTCTTCAAACTTTAAAAATGCCTACGTGGTTGTCTTTGAGAATAGCAAAGAAAGTGGGTACTAGAAAGATTGGGGTGATCCAGCCCCCTTCACGGTATCCCTCGGCACCCCCACTGGATGGTCAGTTCCTCCTTCAAGGAGATAGAGAGCAGGCCAAGACCCTGGGGCTTGATACACGGAGAAAAAGAAAAATTCAGAGTCAGAGTCTGAGGGAGAATCTCAGGAGAGGCTTTTGGGGGTGAGCAGTAGAGAGGTTTCTCAGAGAAGCAATTTTAACCTTTTTTTTTTTTTTTGGCTGGGGCTGGGTTTGAAACTGCCACCTCTGGCATACGGGGTTGGCGCATTACTCCTTTGAGCCACAGGTGCTGCCCCAATTTTATGATCTTAATTCTTGTTTCCTCATCTTTAACAAGAGAATTATATTATAATAGTTTATTTGGCTTGGCGCCTGTGGCTCAAGTGGCTAAGGTGCCAGCCACATACACCTAAGGTGGCAGGTTCGATCCAGCCTGGGCCCACCAAGCAACAATGATGACTGCAACCAAAAAAAAAAATAGCCAGGCATTGTGCCAGGCGCCTGTGGTCCCAGCTACTTGGGAGGCTGAGGCAGGAGACTCGCTTGAGCCCAGGAGTTGGAGGTTGCTGTGAGCTGTGATGCCACAGCACTCTACCCAGGGCTACAGCTTGAGGGTCTGTCTCAAAAAAAAAAAATAGTTTATTTCTTTTAAAGCTATTGTGATTGATCGAGAGAGCCCATGTAAAATGCTTAGAATATTTACCAACCCATAGTCAATGCTATTGATATTACTGCTGTTGATCCCAGAGTGATTAGAGGGTCACGTGCGCCGGCCCCATATGCCGGAGGTGGTGGGTTCAAACCCAGCCCGGGGCCAAAAAAAAAAAATAGAAATTAAACCACAGCGTGCCTTCAGGTCCAAAATGATGAATCATCATCTCCTTACCTCCCAATTTTACAGATGAAGAAACTGAAGTGACAGAGAAGATGTTGAAGTCCAAAGTCACAGCTAATGAGTCGTGGATGGAGATTCAACCCTGGATCTCGTTACTGCCTGAGATCATTTATTTGTTCTTTGGTTTAGCATTATCCCTTCATGTCAATGTCAACATAAGTGAAACCTAATTTTGAAGATTTGCTTTTGTAACTGAAACTAATAAAACATTCTGAAGTCAATTAACAGCAGAATTTTATATTTTTCCTGTTTTTCTTTCTTTCTTTCTTTTTTTTTGAGACTGAGTTTCACTATGTCACCCTCAATGGAGTGCTGTGGCGTCACAGCTCACAGCAACCTCAAATTCTTGGGCTTAAGCGATTCTCTTGCCTCAGCCTCCTAAGTAGCTGGGACACCAGGAGCATGCCACAACACTGGCTATTTTTCTGTTGCATTTGTCATTGTTGCTTAACTGGCCCCGGCTGGGTTCAAACCCCCGAGTCTCAGTGTAGGTGGCTGGCACTGTAGTCACTGTGCTATGGGCGCCTAGCCTTTTTTCCTGTTTTTTCATTTGAGGCAGAAGAGGTTGGGTGAACAATCACAAACATTAACTGAATCTTTGGGTCAGCCACCACCTTTCACCTTTAAAGTCTTAGTTTTGATGAATAAAGAACAGAGACTTAGCAAAAGTTGCTGAACAATGAGAGTCCCTGGAAAGTGGTCCTCAGGACAGGAAATGGCTACGTAATAAATTAAATAGTGACCTGCTGAATCAATTCTATTTTAAAGAGAAACAGAAAGAAACATGTGCGTTTGAGAGAAGCAGGGCTGGGGTCTGATTTTTCTGAATGCTCTGAGAGCTGTGCTTGCATGAGGAGTTCCTTGCAAGCTGCCCAGCAGCGCTGCTGTCTGGTTTCCTGTGCTAGGTGTCCCTGGAAAGCTGGAAGGATCTGTGCACTGAACATGCTCTTGTCCAGGGCCAAGAATTTAACATACTTCTCCCTCATGCCTGAAAGGCCTGAAACCTCAAACTGCAGAAAGGCAGGAGGCAAAGAGAAGTGAGAAGGTGAGCAGCTGCTGGACTGTGATGGGAGAGTAAATTCTGCCTCCCTCCTGCCGTCCCCAAACCAGCATCTGATCAGGCATTGGGTCCAACTGTCCAGACCAGGACAAAGTGCGTGCTCTTTTCTGGTTTCTTTTATGTTCGTAAGAGTCTTTGCCAGATTCTTTGCTTGATGTTTTGTAACAGTGAAAGGAAAAAAGGAAAAAAAGCAGAAAGAGAGAGAGAGAGAGAGGTGACTAATTCTGCGGAGAATTTTTGCCCTTAACATTCTTTGATAAATATTCAGGTTAACTGTAAGGATCTAACAATGATATGGTATAGTCATAAACAGGCAGTAGGGTACACTCAGAACTAGATTCCTAGCCAGTTCTCTTAGTTACTAGCTGTGAGACCTTAAGATGTAGTTTTTCCACCTATAAAAAAGGAATATTAGGGACGGTGCTTGTGGCTCAAAGGAGTAGGGTACTGGTCCCATATGCTGGAGGTGGCGGGTTCAAATCCAGCCCTGGCCAAAAAAAAAAAAAAGGAATATTAGGATCAACCTCATAAGGTGTTCAAAGTACCTCATGTAGCTTAATAAAGAAGAGATATTTTAATATCATAACTGTAGAGGGGAAGGGTGAGGATGGCTGGAGGAAGGGTAATCAGTGGGACCATACCTACCGTGCATCTTACAAGGGTACATGTGAAATTTACTAAATGTAGAATATAAACGTCTTAACACAATAACTAAGAAAATGCCATGAAGGCTCTGTTGAACAGTTTGAAGAAAAAAGTTCAAATTGTATATAAACCCAGCACATTATACCCCATGATTTCATTAAAGGACACAGCTATGATTTAATAAAAAAAAAAATCACAACTGTAATGAAACCATACCCTTATTCTGCTGTATTCTGATAAGGTTTTCCTTTTAAGATAATAGGGTCACCACCTATGGGGAGAGGTGGTGCCTTTTTTAAAGGGCTGGACATTCTCATTGATCACCCAGGGAAGGGATGTCCCCTCAGTTAGGAAACCAATTAGACCAGAAGAGTCACTGCCTCCCTCTCACGTTCCTGAATCTGGAGCTGAAGGAATCTAGGTACATTTAAAGGCATCTCCTCCTTGGTACAAGGCGGGAACCAAACTGAAGGTGATAAGCTATTAGTTTGGTGCAAAAGTAATTGTGGTTTTAGCATTGTTGAAATTTGCAGTTTGATACGGGAATACATTCTTAAGTAAATGTGGTTATGTTATACACCATTTTAAAGCACCTTTCTCTCTTTATATGTTTTTTGCTAATGATTTAAAACTTGTTATTTATTTTGGACTATGGAAATGCCGTTAGAACCAAAAGCAAATTCGAGCGATTTTCTTATTTGAGTTCGAACTGGGTTGTTGAAGCCCCAGAGATAACTCAATAAAGCGTTTGGGCCAGAATTGCTAAGGATAGTACAGCACAGTGGTGATTCAAGGAGTTTTGCAAAGGAGCTGAGAGCCTGGAAGATGAGGTGCATGGTGGCAGCCATGGAAAGGTGACAATGACCAGCTGAGAGCAGTCATCGAAGCTGATCTCTGACAACCCTATGAGAAGTTCTTATTGCTGAAGAATTCACCCTCAATGGGGCAGCACCTGTGGCTCAAAGGAGTAGGGCCCTGGCCCCACGTGCTGGAGGTAGTGGGTTCAAACCCAGCCCCAGTCAAACATTGCAAAAAAAAGAATTCACCCTCAACTCTTCTATGGTTTTTTGGCATTTGACGCAAATTGGAAAGGTGAAAAAAGGTCATGTCATGAGATGCATGAAAATCAGACAGAGTAATCTTTGTTTTCAAGTCTCATCTTCTCTTAATCTATGTAACAAAAAGGAACCATTTCTCAACTGAATTGTGACATGTAACAAAAGGTGCATTTTTATTTTTTATTTTTTTTTGAGACAGAGCCTCAAGCTCTCCCCCTGGTTAGAATGCCATGGCATCACAGCAACCTCCAACTCCTGGGCTCAAGCGAGTCTCCTGCCTCAGCCTCTCAAGTAGCTGGGACCACAGGCGCCCACTACAGCTCCCAGCTATTTTTTGGTTGCAGCCGTCATTGTTGTTTTGGCTGGCCGGGGTTGAATTTGAACCCGCCACCTTAGGTGTATGTGGCTGGCACCTTAGCCACTTGAGCCACAGGCACCGAGCCACAAAAGGTGCATTTGTATGACAACTGCTGATGACCACTTCAGTGGTTGGGCCTAGAGCCATGATTTTCAACCTGTCAGAGAATCTTGGGTGTGCTGTGAAAATGTTAAAGTTCCTTAACTATTTTCAAAATAAGTTCGAAGCGCGGCAAGTATGTTCTTTTTTTTTTTAGTCCTTTTTTGGATCAACATAGTCTAAGTGTGCTGTGGAAATTTAACTGTAGGTTCATGTGTGCTATGAGATAAAAAGAGTTGAAAAACACTGACCTAGAAGAACCTCCAAAGCACTTCCCCCAAAGCCAAAAAAGGTCATGGTGGCTGTTTGGTGGCCTGCTGCCAGTCTGATCCACTACAGCTTCCTGAAGGCCCATGAAACTGTTCCATTGGAGAAGTCTACTCAGCAAATCCACAGGGTGCACTGAAAATGGCATTGGTTTTCAGTGGGGCCAAGTCTTCTCCATGACAATGCCTGACCTCATGTCACACAACCAGTGCTTCAAAAGTTGAACCAATTGGGCTACGAAGTTTTGCCCCATCTGCCATATTCACTTGACCTCTTGGCTACCATTTTTTCAAACATCTCAACAACTTATTTTTGCAGGGAAAATGTTTCCACAATGAAAAGGAGGCAGAAAATGCTTTCCAAGAGCTTGTGGAATTCTGAGGCATAGATTGTTATGCTACAGGAATAAACAAACTTATTTCTCATTGGCAATAGTGTGTTGATTGTAATAGTTCCTATTTTGGTTAATGATGATGTGTTTGGGCCTAGTTATAATGATTTAAAATCCATGGCCCCAAACAACCATTCCTTTCGCACTAACCTAATATATCATGCAAACTAGATCACAGGTCATATAGGCAGCAGATTATATTTAGGCCATTAAATAAGACATGTCTGATTTTGAATCAAAAGTTTAGTTTATTGCCAGGCATGGTAGCTCATGCCTGTAATGCCTGCACTCTGGGAGACTGAGGCAGGTAGATAGCTTGAGCTTGTGAGTTTGAGACCAGCCTGAGCAAGAATGAGACCCCCATCTCTAAAAATAGCCAAGCATTGTGACAAGCACCTGTAGTCCCAGCTGCTTGGGAGGCTGAGGCCAGAGTATAACTTGAGCCCACGAGTTTGAGGTTGCTGTGAGTTATGTTGCCATGGCACTCTACCGAGGATGACAAAGCGAGACTCTATCTCTAAATAAATAAATAACCTCCCCAAAGTTTAGTTTATTACATCTCTAACAAGAAGTACACTTAAGCAAAGTATGAGCTTAAACTATCAACACAGTTTTGGCATCTTAACAGTAGCTTGTGTATGCCAACAGCAAAGAAGCCCGGAAAGCAAGCAGTGATTGAGCAAAGCCATTTTCCACAGCTTGTTGAGAACTGAACATTTTTCCTTGCAAGAAATTATCCAAAGGCTGGAAGAAGTGGTCATCAGTTGGTGCAAGGTCTGGTGAATATGGTGGCTGACAGACAGTTTACAAGTCCAGCATCTGTAGTTTGAACAATGATGTTTGTGTGACGTGTGGTAGAGCATTGTCTTGCAAGGGGATTGGTGTCTCCCTGTTGACCAATGTCCACTGCTTATCACAAGCATCCTCATCATTTCCCCCAAATGGTTGCAGTAGACATCTGCTGTAATTGACTGACCGGGTATCTTGAAGCTGTCGTGGATAGTACCAGCACTGGACCACCAAACAGATACTATTAGCTTTTTTTGATCAATATTGAGTTTTGGATTGTATCAGTTCTTTATATTTATCCAACCATTGGGCCAAACGCTTGTTATTGTCAAAAAGAGTCCATTTTTCATCACCCATAACCATATGGAATAGAAAGGGTTTGCCTGTATGTCATGACAGCAAAGAAAGGCAAGCTGTCAGACCATTTCTCTCTGGAATCTCTCTGCTCATTTAATACAGAAGCCATCTATCCACTTACCCGGCCAATTTGTTTCAAATGGTCCACTATTGTTGGAATAGTAACACCAAACCCTACTGCTGATTCACATGTGGGTTGAGATGGATTTGTTTTGGGGTCATCATGATCCACCCTGGTCTCTGGTCGCTCAAGCGGTTCATTTCCAAGATTAAAATCACTAGAATGGAAATTCTCACACCACGGACATACTGTGTGTTTATCAGCCATGTCCTTCCCAAACCTCTTGTTGATATTTTGAGCTGTCTGTGCTGCACTAGTTCCACAACGGGAACTCATATTTGAAAATGACATGAATTTTTGATTTGATCCATTGTTTCACAAAAACGGCTGTAAAAAAGATCGAAAGATCATCACAAGCCACAAGAAAGAATGAGATTGCACCTTCTCAATAAAAATAAAACAAAAAGTGTCAAAAAGAAATGCCAGAGACATCAACTGTCAAAAACTTAGTACCTAAGGGTGGTGCCTGTGGCTCAACAGGCCCAAGGAGTAGGGCGCCAGTCCCATATACCAGAGGTGGCAGGTTCAAACCCGGCCCTGGCTAAAACTCCAAACTTAGTACTTAAGGAAACTGAGTATTTCATGTAAGTATTAATAGGGAATAGTGTAAACTCTGAAGTCAGAAGCAGTGGAAAAGTAAACTCTCCAAATGGAAGGTGGATCTCAGGACAGAAGTTAGGATCTGAACTCTAAGGGCTTTCCATGAAGGACTATTTCACTTAAAGACAGTGGATTTCCTCGAACATTCTTTAAAACTTTCCAAAGCTTTTGGTTACTCTTTTGAGTTTCATGAAAACTGTAAGATAAGAACTTTGGACATTGTTGTTTCTATTTTGCTGAGTTAACTAAGTTTTAGAGAGATGATATGACTTGCATAGGACCAACAGGTCAGTATGTGGCAATGCCCAAGAAAATCCAGCTTAAAAAAATATTTCTGATAATATTATTATTTTAATTTTCTCCATACTAAAAAAGCAGGCATACTGAAATAACTTAGTCATTGTATTACAAAGAAACATTCTCTGTATTCCTCATGGGTGTGGTACTAATACCTGTGTAAATAGATTTAACTCACTCTAAATTCAAACATGCAAAAGGACATAATCTATATATATCCATCTGATCCCATAAATAATTAATCCAATATGTCTCATTGTCCAAAACTATGTCCTTTTCTGATTTAGCCCTGTTTACTAAATATTCATGAGTCGGATCAAAATATTACAATTTTCTAATTCTGAATTTCTAAAAATCATTACGAGATTCTTCACTGAAAGAATGCTTAGCAGCATACAATATTACAAGTTAGTTACTCAAGCTATAACTCAGAAATAAAATATATTCTAAGGGGAAAAATATGGTTGTGGTTAGTTTGCCATGATCCAAAGCAACCTAAAGACACTTAAAGAGTTAAAGTATATAACTATAGTCCATAAAGTAGAAGGGAAGAGGAGAGAGAGGGATGGGGATAGGGGATATGGGAGAAGGGAGGGTATTCTGGGTCCTCACCTAATGTGCATGATGCAATGGTACATTTCAAAACTATTCAGAAATGAGTATAATTGTGATGGATGTGTTACTTGGTTCAATGTAAATATTTCACATTGTATATCGAAGCAATACCCTGAACATCCCATAAATGCATCAGTGTACAAAGTTATGATTTAATAAAAAATAATTAATTACAAAAAAAGAAAAAAAGAGTTAAAGTATAATGTAGTATCACAAAGTCATCATGGAAACAACCCAAGTGCCCACCAATATATGAATGGATTAATAAAATGTAGTATATATTTACGATAGAGTACCGCTCAGTTAGAAAAAGTGCTGAGCTAGTACCTTTGGGACAACCAGGATGGAACTGAAGATCATTGTTCTAAGTGAAGTTATCACAAGAATGGATAAACAGACACCCCGTGTCCTCAATACTAAGTTGGAACTAATTGTTCAACACTTTGTGTACATATTGAAGTAAAACTCAGTGAAAACCAGGCGGAGGTAGGGAGTTAGAAGGGGGGGCACAGTGAACTCCATCTGGGTGAAGGACACCCTTACAACTTTGACTCAATCTGTTCAAAAACAAACTTTGTAACCAAAATGTGTGTATTCCCTAACATTCTGAAATTTTTTAAAAGTGTAATATAATAATCAACAATCAAGTTCTCACAACCAAAGAGAGTTGAAAGTCAAATTAAATAGCTTAAGGTAGAGGATTTACTCATTGGCATTACAGTCCTTTATTTTGTTATTTGGATAATCATTTTCACCTTGTGGAAAGTTAATATATACATTTATGTCTAATCAGCAAATTAGACAGTTGAAAAGTATGTATGAGTACCTAATAATGTACCCCAGTTAAGCTAGGTACTATGAGTATATAAAAAAGAATATATAGGGCAGTACCTGTGGCTTAGTAGGTAGGGCACCGGCCCTATATACCAAGGGTGGTGGGTTTGAACCCGGCCCAGGCCAAACTGCAACAAAAAAATAGTTGGACATTGTTGGGGGTGCAGCTACTCAGGAGGCTGAGGCGGAGAATTGCGTAAGCCCAGGAGTTGGAGATTGCTGTGAGCTGTGACGCCACTGTACTCTACCAAGGGCAATAAAGTGAGATTCTGTCTCTAAAAAAAAAAAAAAAGGATATATAAATATGAAGGCTACTACTTATACTTCAAACCCAAGGTGGGTTAATTAACATGTTAAATATTTTTTTAGAGAAACAGTATTTTAAATGTGCTCTAGGAGTTCAGAGAAATAAAAGGTTGATGTGGTTTGAAATAATTTAAATAATAGAAAGCTTTGCTGAATAAAGTTAGTAAAAAATATAAAAACATGGGGGAGGTTGCAAAGAAATCTGTTCAACTCTTAAAATAATAATTTAGTTTTTATTTGTAAATGTTTATTCAAGAATTTCACTTTATTAGCATCAACTACCAATACTGAGACAAAAATATGTAAAATGAAAATCTGTCTTAATTGCAGTAAGTCTGAATATGGGTCTTGTACAAAAGTCACTGAGAAGATGACTCCTGTCTTCGTTTTTTCCCCTTTTTTGATGTCCCTTCACTCATATTAATTTTTAAGATATATACATATTATTTCAGACAGAAAATTTTTTCTAGGCACTAGGAACATATGGTTGAAGAAAGCAGTTCTTGTCCTCAAGAGGTTAAAGTTTGGTAGGTGGAAGGCAGTAAGTGAAGTCTTTGCAATACAAGAGGCTGTAAGAGTTTTGGGGACACAGAAGTTGAGGGGGATGCTTCAAGGCGGTTTCCTGCAGGACAACCAGGAGGGGACAAATGTGTGTCTGTGGGAGGGTGAATGTTGGGACAAGGTCAGAGGAGGGAAAGGCATTCCAGAAAAAGAAACTGTTAGTCTACAAAAGGCATGTTTCCCATGCTTGTTTCAAAGTCCCTCATTATCTTTATGGAGAGAGAAAAGTCTTTAAAAGCAAATAACTAGACCATGTTGAAAATGAAACTTAGATATTAATGAATGCTAAGGATTACTTTTCTGTCTTTTGGGGTGTTACCCACTGACTGTATACAAACTATTCATTGTATAATAGCAGCCTTCTTCTAAAGTGAGTCATTTTGTGATAGCCCAGTTGTTTATATTAAGTTCCAAATAGATTTCTGATCACATCACCAAATAAACCTCTTCTATGGAAAGAATACTTTTTTTTTAATAAAGAGGAATATGTAGTCAATTTACTTTAGGATTTCCTGAGAGATTAGAGAACCATAATTAATAAGAAGCATTAAAAACACCGCTGATAAAATCATTAAATACTCATACCCTGCTTTTCTAAAGCCTCTTATAATTTACAGTTGACAGTTTATCTATTGCTTTTCCATAACATCAAGTCGTTTAATTAGTACACATGTGCACTAAAATGTCATTTCAGATTAGTTTTGAAAGTCCTTGTTTGCACATGAGGCATTTTAATCAAAGGTCTTTAAAAAGAATATATTCTAGTCAACGCGTTTTAAAAATCAGACAAAAATTAAACATCCTGCTATATAGCTGCCGTTTCAGCAACGAATTTAGAACTTCCATTGCAACTTTAACCGGAGGTCACGTCAAATTCCCCCACTAAGACCGTTTTCGTGTTAGCTGGGCCACACGGGCACGTTTTTGTTGCCATGAGAACCTTCTATTTTGTATTAGAAATCGCAGCCTTGACGACGCAATGTTTGCGCCTATTTTGCACATGTTTTTCTACAGCTATTCCTCCCCGCCCGTAATAATAGTCGAGCGGCTCTGGTTTCCTCCTGCACCCGGCCTAGTTTTTCCGTTTCAGCTGCAGTTGTCCCAGGCTGTGCTGTCGCACTCTGGGAGAGGGCGGCAGGGGCCGCACGGGAGGAAACGCGGGGCAGCGCGGCCTTTCCGCAGCCGCCCGGAGGGCTGGGTCTGTCTCGCCCTGGGGAGCCGAGCTCTAATGCTGCTTTTTAAATCTACAGTGAAATACAAAAATCGAGCAATGCCACGTCGTCCCAAGAGGATGGGAGGGGGCGGGGTGTGCGTTGTGAGCTGTTCCCAGATGGATCGGAACCTAAGGATTCTCCGGGGTGCGGCGAAACCCTGGCTCAGGTCTCAGTTCGGAGAGAAAGGGCCCGGCCGGGTGGTGCGGCGGCCGATCGCGGGCGGCAGGCAGGGTCTCGCCCGCGGAGGGTCGCGCGGGAAGCGGGGCTGAGCCCGCGAGGAGCCTCCCAGTCCCCACCCGAGGGGCTCCCTCCTCCGGGCTCGCGGCGGGGGCCGACGGGACGGCAGGGGCCGACGGGACGGCGGGGCACGTTAGGGTCTCCCGGGAGACAGGCTCCGCACAAGATGGCGGACGAGAGAGAGCGGGAAGGTAAGGCGGGGGCTGCCCTCGCCGCCCGCCGCGACCCCCGGCCGCACGGGGAGCCGCAGGGGGCTGAGTCACCCTCCGTCTTGGGCTCCCACCGCGGGGAGAGGGCTGACCGGCGAGGGGCACACCCTGCCGGCGCGGCCGGCGCGGCCGGGTCCCCGCGGGCCGGCGTCTCGGCTCCGCCTCTCTTCCCTCGTCTCCCCCCACCCCCGCCTCCCGGGCTGCGGCGGAGGCGTCGCCAGCGGGAGCTGATAATGGCGTCCTTGTCCGCGGTCGCGGGAAGTGCCAGCCACCCCCACGCCCTCGCCGGGGTCTCGGGGGCGCGGGCGCCGCGCCGGCAGCTGTCCAAGCCCTGGGCCCGGGAGGGGGAGGAGCGGGCTGGGTCAGGACAAGTCGTGGCCGCCGGAATCCGGCAGCATCCTCTCCGGTGGCGCCGAAACCCCGCCCGAGCCCACCCTGCCGGCCGCCCTGGCCACCATTTTGCCTCCTTAGTGAGGACGGGGGAGGATGTGGCTTGGAGGTCAGAGTCGCTCCCTCAGCGCCTGTTTGTCTGGCGGCCATGCAGTGCCCCGCAGCCCGCTTGGTGTCTTGTCTTTAAATAAAATAAAATAAAATAAAAATAATGATGAACAAGCAAAACCAAGCGGAGACGAGTCGGGCCGCTGCGCGCCGGCTGGGCCCCCGCCCCCCGCGGTCCCCGGGGACCCGCAGGTCGCCGCCCGCAGAGGGGGGACCGCGCGGCGAGCCTGAGGGTTGCCAGGTCGGAGGGATCCATGAGTTGCCGTCGAGGGGACGGGAAAAACCGACTGTTTACGTTTATTCGCAAGACCTTTAACTTCTTTTCAGTTATTTAAAACCTGCTCTGTGGTTACCAGACAATTACTCCAAATAATTGTGTTAAGTAATGATCAGAGACACCCCCAGACAACAAACAACACCCCGTGAAACAGTAACGGTAAACAAACACCTAAGAAACAAAATAACATTCCTTCTTTGTTTTCCTTCTGGAGCGCTCAAAACACTGTGAAGATACCATTTTTCTCAGCGTGGGACGAAGGGTAGTCAGGTCAACAGCTAATATTTACAAGGGACAAAAACAAGCCTGAGATTAAGGTGATGCCTAAATGAGCAGGGGAAACAGATGAAACTGGGCCAACTAGATATCTGCCTATTACTACCAGGAATACTATGATTGTTACATAGTATGATATGTTAGAAACCAGTATTATTTTGCAAGCGTTACCTTTACTAAGATGTCCTTAAAACTTTATCATGTTACTTGAAAAGTAGAAGGTACCTAGTAAGCAAAGATTAATTTTAAAACTTGCCTGGAGAACTATGAATTACTTATTTTTATTTATTAAGTTCACATTTATTTACCAAAAAAGGGGCACTCATTAGGAGATAAACTAACAATTATGTACTTTTTTTTTCCTTTTAGAAGATTTAAGTCAGCATGAGGAAAAAACGAGAAAATGCACTGGGGTTTGGTGCAAATACAGCATCTTAAAAAAAATAGATTGAGAGCTTTCCGGATTTTTTCTGCTTTGTTAACAAATAGTTTTCAGTTTAAAATAAATCGGTTCAGAGGAAGATACAGTTCTCTCTGTAACCAAAGGAGTACCTGAGTACCTGCAGGATGGCCTTCATTCAATTGACATAAATTTAAGGCCTCATATGGAGGGTATTCTGCTTAGGACTTTCGAAGATGTCCTTTTCTAGAGATGTAAAGGACATTGTCTTTGGTCCCAAGAAAGGTGAGATTCGTAAGAGAGATAAAGCATAACATATATGGGCAGTGCCGGGAGCTCGATGGGTAGGGTGCTGGCCACATACACCCAGGCTGGCAGGTTCAAGCCCCACCCTGGGCCAGCTAAACAGCAATGGCAACTGCAACAACAAAAAAAAAAGCTAGGCCTGTGGCAGGCGCCTGTAGTCCCAGCTACTTGGAAGGCTGAGGCAAGAGAATCGCTTAAGCCCAAGAGTTGGAGGTTGCTGTGAGCTGTGACACCAGGGTACTCTATCAAGGGTGACATAGTGACACTCTTGTCTCCAAAAAAAAAAAAAAAAAAAACCCATATATGGGAGGAAATAGTTAACTTGGTTGAGCAGCTTTTGTGCCAGACATTGGGCCAGATGTGTTATATGCCATTGTGGTCTGTGGACAGAAGCCTGAATAATCTCATCCTACCCCTGACCTGCTGAATCAGTCTTCATTTTGACATATCTGCCATTAAAATTTGAGAATGCTAGGAAGTATATCTTATTTATTCATGATAGGTTAATGAATTAAAGGGCATGATGAAATAAAAGTATTTTATGAGAGGATAAATACTTTAGTGGTAAGATATTTATATGGACATATTTCACTTCTATTATATTTGATTCTCAGCTCTGAAGTTTCAAAAATTATGTCAGAATTGGCCAGGTTTTGGGATTCACTCAAGTTAACTAAACTCATGAAAGACTGACGTAGAAATCTGAATGATTTATTAGTTTAAATAGGGTTATATCGATACATTGGCTAGAAGACTGTTTTGGGAATATAATATATTGTTTTATGAGTATTAAGTTTTGGGGGTATCTGAATTCATATTTCAGAAGTTGCTTGATAAGAATGGAATTACAAAAAATAGAAGATAATTTTGAATAACATTTCCATTACTCTATAAATTACAAAAGGGTAGGGACCATTTCTGGTCTGTTATACCAAGTGTCTTGCAAAGTGGTTAGCACATGGTACTAAATAAATATGTGTTGAATTCAGAACATTTAAATCAATCAAAGACTGCTTATGTTCTAACCAAAGTATTCTTAGCTATTTCCCCCAAATCTATTCTATACCTAAAAGTACACAAAAGTAATATTACATCTTTTTTCTTTTCTTCCTTGAAGATACGTTCTATGTTCCTATTTCATCTGGCTCAACAAAACATTTTTTCATAATGCCAAAGTACTCACTGGCCTGTCTTTTAAAAACAATTATAAAAATCTCTTTGTAGTAATAAACATATGTTTTAAATAACATTGAGTTTAAGTTGTAAAGGAGGAACAAGTGTCTGTGTGGTGTCATATCCAGTTCCTCTTTAACATTTAGGGAATCACTTTGATGTAAATACTGAGAATATTGGTAAGAAAAACTAAATCTATTAGAGGGGCTAGTATGTCTATTTATAAAACCTTTCTATAAGATTCTATGGAAGCCATTATTTCTGGCATTTTTGTACTTTCACAAAGTATAATTTTTTTTCTAAATTAAAACATACATAATTATATTAGCTAGAAAAGAAAATAAAGTTTAGAATCAAGTTATTTTTATTTTTTAGAAATATTCTCCCTCTGTCGTTCAACCTGGAGTGCAGTGGCATGATTGTAGCTCACTGCAGTGTGAGCCACCACATTGGGACAGAATCAAGCTTTCTTTTGAGGTCACTTGTCTTTTTAACTGAAGAAATGCTTCAAATGGGATGGGAAAAATTACTTTTGGAGTTTTATCATTTCTCCAAAGTTATCTCAACCAGAACATTTTTTTTTCTTTCTTTTCCTTCTCTTTTGTTTGTTTAAATGGAGGATTGATACAGTTCCTGATTCTTGAGATCCTTAAATCTTACTGTATCTGTCAGAGAACTTTGTATAGGACTGGGAGGATATTCTGTGTGTAGTTAGAATCACCTCTAGGAAACAAACTGCTTAGACGTAAAATTCTGATTTTTGGCAAGGCAGCAAGCTCTGGGAAGTATGTTAGCTTTTTTAGTAAGCCACAAGTATTCAGAGCTCATTCTAGGATTTACTTTTTTTTTTATTCTATTAAGATATTCTTTGCTACATTGCATATTTGCATGCAGTTTTTGTTTTTGGAGACAGTGGTCTCGCTCTGTCCCCCAGGCTGGAGTGCAGTGGCCCCATCATAGTACCAGAGCTCCTGAGCTCAACTGATCCTTCTACCTCAGCTTCCTGAGGTATGTGCCACCACATCCAGTGGTTGTTGTTTGTTTGTTTTAAGAAATGGGGTCTCATTATGTTGCTCACCCTCCTGAGCCCAAGCCTATCTACCCACCTTGACCACCCACAGTGCAGGATTATAGGCCTGAGCAATGCCACCTGGCCTGGTATCATACGCTTATATTGTCTGGTATTATACTCTTATATTATCCCATTTTCATACTTCTTCAAGCCTGCAAACATCAAAATGTTGGTTCAGCCAATATTCTTTTTACCTCATTATTACTATTTAAATCTTATTCACAGTTGAGCTAAGTAAGGCATATGTACTATATTCCTCTCTACTACTATTTGATTTCTCGTTTGCTCAACTTCCCATGTCATTATGGTTATTTCTTTCCACACTCTCCAAATGAATTGCCTGAGATTTTCTGGGCAGTCATACACAGCAGGTGGTCTACCTAGAGGTGTCCTCTCCTCCTGGACCCCCATTCTCCCACCACCCCAGCCTTCTGGCCCCAGTGCTTTTGTGGACTGACACTCCCTGGGTGTAGCTGCTGTCCTGAGGCTCCTTTCTCCTCTCTCCTGGGGCAGAACCCCCTTTGTCCTGACTCTCCTGTCCTACTCTTCCCGGGGTTACCCTCTCGTTTTGGGGGAGCCTGGTCTCTAATGGCCACAGAGTGAGGGTAGCCAGGAAGTGAAAATTTCTTTTTTTTTTTTTTTTTTTTTGAGACAGAGCCTCAAGCTGTCCCCCTGGGTAGAGTGCCGTGGCATTACAGCTCACAGCAACCTCCAACTCCTGGGCTCAAGCGAGTCTCTTGCCTCTGCCTCCCAAGTAGCTGG
>CAUYTI010078286.1:0-22514 GCA_963575145.1 Galago senegalensis
AGAGTAGAATGTGAACATTTTAAAGCAATAACTGAGAAAATGATATGAAGGCTGTGTTGACCAGTTTGATGGAAGTATTTCAGAATGCATGTGAAAACCCCACACTGTACCCCAGAAGAGTATCAATGTACATAGTTAACACTCAATAAAAAAAAAAAAAAAAAGAAACTGAAAAGTAAAAAAAAAATATATATATATATATATATCTAGATTCATCATTCTACAGATAGAGATACCCCTTCTGCCTTTTAACTAATTCATAGTACCCCATTATGTGCATCCTTAGACAGTTTTAAAAGACTTTAGAAGTAAAATAAACTCTTAGAAAATGTATGGAACTATTTTTTGTTTTCCATTCCCTATCACAAATATATATAACATACATAAATCTCACATACATTACAAAAAAAAAATAGGTTACCCAGGGGAAAAAAAATAATCATTTAAAAAACTCAAAACATCTTGGCTCGGCATATGGGGCTCAGTGAGTAGGGTGCTGATCACATACACCAAAACTGGTAGGTTCGAGCAGGGCCTGCTAAACAACAACAACTACAACCAAAAATTAGCTAGGTGTTGTGGTGGGCACCTATAGTCCCAGCTACTCTGGAGGTTGAGGGAAAAGAGTCACTTAAGCCCAGGAGTTTGAGGTTGCTGTGAGCTGTGACAGCACTGCACTCTACTGAGGTGACATAGCAAGACTCTATCTCAAAGAAAAATAAAAAAGAAAACCTCAAAACATCCTAATAGTTCTAAACACCAACAAAATTAACAATGAAAAAAAAACTGCAGTACAGCCTCCTGATAAAAAAACATTTTCTTTGTTCATTTCTATTTGCCATCACCAAGGATTAAAAATTCATTTTAGATATGAATAATTACCATTACATTTTTCCAAGAAGAAAAACAATCCATTAATCTCAATGTTCCTAAAATCAGGGTTATTTTACCTCTTAAAATTTTGGGGGAGTTTTTTTATTTTTAAAATCACACAAAAAGAACATGGAAGAATATGGTGTACGTGTATAGGTTGGTGTAATGAAACTATTCTATATCTTGATTGTGGCACAAAACTGTGTTTGTCAAAATTCACAGAACTATGCACTAAAAAAGGTGAATCTTACTGTATGTAAATTCCACCTTACAGTGTGGCAAACTATGCCACCCCAAAACATGCCACTTTGACATAAGGATTACTCTGAGCTAAAGACAACTTGAAAAACAGCAGCTGCAAGGATAGTCTAATCTTCCCCTTTTCCTCCTGAAAATGAGAGATAAAATTCCTATATAAGAAAGACCCTGCGTGTAGTAGAAGACACAGTCTTCGGCAGCCTAGGGAATTTTGTACAAATAGATCTTGTAAAAATAATTCTCTTCCTTTACGTTCTCTATATATTTACTTTTCCACAACTGCCTCTCTTTGTTTAATCTAACACAAAATCACACACACAAAAACAAACAAACAAAAAAAAAACCAGTTTTACTGTTTCTTTGGGTCTTCATTTCCTTTTGAGGGCTCCCACATCACATAAAACTTATCTCTGTTAACCTATTTCAAGTCAACTCTTAGGCTCACGTGAAACCCTAAGAGGGCAGAAGTAGAATTTCTGACCCCATTACAATCTGAATTTAAAAATGAAAATAAAAAAAAATACAGTATTGCCCCCAGAATCCAGATGCCCCAGAACTCAAACAACTTGGAATCTGAACAAAAATTCAAGCAAAATTTTGGATTTGCCCAAAATCCAAATGCTGCTTTGGAATCCAAAGCAATACACAGCACAGTTGTGCTTTTGTGAGTTAAGTTTCCTGTCATTCAGTTCGTTGTAGGAAGCTGAAGTGAAAGCATGTCATGTAATTTTCGCTAATTTTATGCTTTTGTTTCTGTTTGGTGTTTTTATATAAGAACTAAGTGTACTTGCCATGCGTCCTAGAATGTGTAGTGAGGAAAGTAAGATTTAAGCCCTTAGAGCTACAATTATAGTTAAGAAAGATCGTATGGCTAAGTGTGAAAGTGGTACACGTGTGGCTGATCTTGATACTCTATTCAGGATGCCTTACTTAATTGTTCACACAATTTTGAAAAATAAAAAAGCTATCAAAGCAGCTGATGCGGCTGACCTCTAGATCAAAAGGTATGGAAGAAATGGAAAAACTTAGTTTGGATTAATGAAAAATAGCTGGCTGGTGATTTCTGCGAATAATAATTTGTGAGAAAGCCAAGGTCCTCCAGGATGATTTAGTGACGCCTGATACTAGTGCTCAAAAGGAGGAGCTGAAAGCCAGTAGGGGCTGGTTGGAGACTAGGATTCTTAGTGTTGTTATGCATAGAGAGGCTGCCAGAACTAATTCAGAAAAGTCTAAAATGGAGTTTAAGGAGTTTGCAAAGAGTGAAGGATATATTTTGAACCAAGGGTTTAATTTTGATAAAACAGCCTTTTTTGTATTTTTAGGTTTTTATATTTTTAATTTTATTATTTGCATTTTTATTGAAGTATTTTATTCAAATAAAATCTAGTGTATTTTCTATTAAAATCATTTTAAAAATTATAGTTTGTGGGACCCAGGAATGGATTAATCCAGTTTCAATTATTTTAAAGGGGACAAATTGTCTTGGAACTCAAACGATTTGGAACTCGAATGGAGTTCTGGAATGGATTAAGTTCGGATTCCAAGGTATCACTATAATATAAAAATGTTGACATTCCATATGTAACCTTACAAATTTAACATTATCCCAATAAAATTGTCAAGACTTTTTGTTGAAGTGAACAACTGATTCTAAAGCTGGGACTACAGGCATCTGCCACAATGCTCAGCTAATTTTTAGAGATAGGGTCTTACTCTTACTCAGGCTGGTCTCAAACTTGTGACCTCAACAGTTCCGCCTACCTCCACCTCCCAGAATGCTAGGATTACAAGCATGAGCCACCCAGCCTGGCCTTATAAATTACTTTTAATGTGATATCAGCACATAAAGTGACAAATCAATAAACAGAATGAACACATATATATAGGAATCTGGTATATTAAAGAGGTGGCATCTCACACTATGAGGAAATGATGAAATTTTTCAAAAAATTGTACTGAACAATGAAAAACTTATCTAGAAGAGTTTAGTTGATCCATACTTCACATTATACTCCAAAAAAAAAAAATTCTGCATGAAGAGAAGATGTAAATGTTTAAAAAAATGAAAATAAAAAGTTGATGAGTACTAAGTACTCATAAATAAAAATAAAAAGCCACTGAGTACAGTGGCTTACACCTGCAATCCTAGCACTTTAGGAGGCCGAGATGGGAGGATGGCTTGAGCCCAGGAGGTTGCTGTGAGCTAGGCTGACATCATGGGGAAAGGGGAATCACTCAATTTTTGTGTATGATACAATTTAAGTCCTAGGCACAACGCTGAGCTGCCCACATGTGGAGTAGCCCCAAGGAAGTACCCAAGTCTTAGATTAATCGCTGAGTGGTACAAGTATCCAGCAGACTCAAATAACACAGCAAAGGCTGATGTAGCTACCAAACACAAAAGCAAAACGGTATGTGCAGTCAGAACCTAATCAAGTTGTTTTGCTTGTTAAACAAAAAAAAAACAACTCTAGATTTTAACAGGAGCAGGATTCCATAATATAATACTCAAAATATCCAGAATACAATTCAGAATTGCTCAACATGCAGAGAATTCCCACCCAATGATTCAAATGTTGGAATTAAAAGACTCTAAAGGGGGCAGGGTATAATAAAAAAAAAAAAAAGACTCTAAAGCAGGGCAGTGTCTGTGGCTCAAAAGAGAAGGGCGCTAGTCCTATATGCCAGAGGTGGTGGGTTCAAACCCAGCCTGGCCCAAAACTGTAAAAAATAAAAAAAGACTCTAAAGCAGTTATTATAACCATTTTCCATGAAATAAAGGTGAATGCACATCAAAAGGATGAAAAAATGACTTTCTCAGCAGAATAAAACTATAAAGAAACAAATGGAAATTTTAAAAGAAAAAATTATAATCTTTGAAATAAAAAATCACAACCTTTAAAAAAATTCTGGCTCAAAAACAGAATGGAGATGACAAAGGAAAGAGTAAGTAAATCCGAAGATACAGCAAGAGAAATTACATAATCTGAAGAACTGACAAAAAAATAAAGAAAAAATAAATAGAGACTCAGAGATAGTATCACAAGGTCTAGAAAGGAGAAAATGTCAGTACAGAAAAAAATATTCAAAGAAACCATGATAGAAAACTTACTAAAGCTGATGAAAGACATGACTTTCATGCTCAATAAACTCTGAGCAGGAAAAACACAAAGAAAAATCATGCCCAGACACATCATAATCAAACTGCTGAGAATCAAAAATAAGAAAAATTTGAAAGCAGAAAAAAAAAGTTACATTACATAAGAGAATACATTCAAATGGTGGAAAAGAGGTGTTAACTACAAGGGAGTTTTGTTGGGGTGATGGAACTGTTTCAGATCTTGATTGTGATGGTTACAAGATTTCATGTATTTTTCATAATACTCCCAGCATACCAACAAGAGCAAATACTAATTATGTATCTCATAAAAGAACCAGAAACTTGGATGCCATCCTTAATTGCTGCACTTCCTTTACCCTCCCTATCTAATTGACCACCGTGTGCTACCACTACCAAATTTACTTTCTAAAGATTTCTCAAATTTGGCCCCTTTTGCTCCATTCCCACTGCACCCTCATCATCTTAGTTTGTTACACTTTGATCCAAACCTAACCTCTTCAGTCTTGCTTGCCAAAGGGGATTCCTGCTCCAAAAGTATCAGCTTTAATCTGGAAGTTTCTTAGAAATACAGACTCTCAGACCCCACCCCAAAAGTCCTGAACTGGAGTTTTACTGAACTCACATTTCAGTAGGATTCTGGGGGGGTTCAGAAGTATATTAAAATTTGAAACTCCTAGTCTAGGGCATACCAATGAATGAAAATCTGATGGTGCTCTTCCATTTAAAAGCTTACAAGCACCCTACACATATGCAAGATGTAGGTATGAGTCCTTTACTGTGCCCTCACCCTACTTTCCTCTCCAGGCTCATCTTTCACCACTCCCCACCTCACATATAAGATTTCAATAAGTTAACTGTGTGCACATTCCAACACATAACACAAGGGTATGTCCCACCTCTACACCTTCACCCATGCAGTTCCCTTGGTCTAGAATACCTCCTCTTCATCTGGCTAAATTCTAGCCCGTTCAGGGCTCTTTATGGAATGTGCCCTTGCAAACGCTGATGCTCACCTAGGTTGTGGTAAGAGTCTTTTGGCTTCTAAACCACCTTGGATACACTTCCATCTCTGGATTTCCCACATTATATCGCAATTATCTGCTTAATGTGTTTTCCCCAGCTGGAAGGTTTCTCAAGCCTCATCCCTACCGTCTATAGAGACCTCGCTCAAGGCTTTTAACAGACCACAATACAATGCACATTCTTTTCCAGATAATGTTAACCATCTCCCAGAGCAGAGCTACGAGTTGCTTCCACCAAAACGCATTTGAGCAGTTCAGACCCTGGGCTTTTTTGCCCGCCAAAAGTTGTTAAAAAACCCCAGTGAGCGAGGAAAGGCTTTCTAAAAATGCTATAAAACCACCCACAATAAGTAAACCGCCATCTTATCCCTAGTTGGGGTGGGAGTAGGGGGTACAGATGGGAACTACAAGCTCTCGGCTCAGGCCCGGCAGCCCCGCAGGCCTGCGTTCTCCTGGTCACGATTTCCTCTTAAAACTCCGAAGGCCTCAGAGGCGGCCCGGGCTGCCGATGTGCGGGCCTGGCGCGAGGCTACTGGTGCTCTGGCCCTAAAGGGGTCACCTTCTCCAGGGCAGCTCCTCTTCTTCCAGGTCGCTGTCTGTCACCGACCCCTCTATCACGGTTTCATCACTGTCCCAGTCCGGGGCCTGGCCGCCTTCCTCCATCTTTGCCTCGCATTCAGTTTTTACCCTCCTCTAACTCCCCGTTTCCCCCAATTAAA
Source organism: Galago senegalensis (assembly GCA_963575145.1). Lineage (NCBI taxonomy): Eukaryota > Metazoa > Chordata > Mammalia > Primates > Galagidae > Galago > Galago senegalensis. Next base: position 5,994 of record CAUYTI010078286.1, read on the forward strand.
GGGACGTTTTGAGTGCCAGGAGAAATGTGAGTTAAATATAGTAATAATGAAATTCGTGGCAGGAGCCGGGCCTTGCAGGGTTGCTGGCCAGGACGCCCCAAGGCCCAGACGCCCCGAGACCACGAAAGCCGCGCGGGTTGTCGTCGGGGAAAAGCCCGGCTCAGCAGTCTGGCCGAACGCCACCAGCAGGGGGCAGCGGCGCGCCGCACGTCGGACACGCACGCTGCGTGTGGCCCCGCCCCGGCTCTCGCGGCCGATAGCGGTGGATGGAGCGCGCGGGTGGGCTCTGATTTCCCAGCAGCCTCAGCGTGGCCAGCCGTAGCTAACGTTTCCCATCCTAGTTAACTGAGCTTAGAGTCCTGTGCGGTTGCTGCCGCCGGACTACAAAGGGTACCGTGCGGCTTTCAGACCTCAGACTGAGCCTGCGTATCACCACGAGCTGGGACAGTGTCCTGAACCAAATCACCTGCAGTGCGCTGTCCACTCTTGCCTGCTCCCGCACCCCTGCTGTCATGCATTCTGTAGCCAGAATGTGGCCTTATACCCGGTCCACTGAACCTTCCTTTTCGTTTAATCCCGTTGACACTCCTTCATCAAATGTCCCCCGAGGTAGGTAAAGCGGATATGTTTATCAGAAGTTTTTAGATAGTTAATCTAATTTATGTATTTGTTTGTATTGTTATCTTTAGTAACTCTGGTTGCCCTAATATAACGAATTGTGCAGAAAAAGTCAAGGTAAACACTTTCTTTTCCCCAAACCTTATCAATTTTTAGATAACCTCCCAAAGTAGTAAATTACTATTTTTAATGAAGTACTAGATTTTTACATATTTGATGTGTTTCGATCTGTTTGAGTTTTTAATTCAGACTACTTCAAAACAAAATGAACTTCCGCTTGCCAATTGACGCGATGATTCAGAGCAAGACTGAGGTCCTTTCCTGGGCAACTGTTTAGTATTCACCTTTGAGTGGCCATTTTCTAGCACTCAAGAAATCATTTAAAAGATTTGTGTCATAAACGGATGGAGCTGAAGTTTCCTGACTCTCTTAGCTATTGCCCTTTGCAGCACATAGAGTGATTTTGCCAATGTTATTATTGTTTTTGTTTTTGCTATTAATACTTAGATTATATTTAAGCCACTGCTGTTTAAAACACCAGTGGTTTTTTAAACTTACTCAACTATTTCTCACCTCACCTCTTAAGTCAGGCAGAACAGTAATGCATATGCAAAGACCTTCCCTGCCCCCATCTGTCCATCTGTATCTTTCATGTTCAAGTCACACCTAAATTCCTATCCACTCCTGCTCACACACTCTCTTTTGACCATCTAATTCTGTTTTCACAGCAATTGGGGTGCATACCCAGGAAGAGGCGGTTGGTGTCTCCAGATGCCCTACACCAAAAGGCACTTGCTGCAGGCATTTGGTGACTTAAGAACAATATGGATAGGTCCTTGGAAACAGCAACTTTTTTTATGCACAATTTTTTAAATTTATTTTTTATTTCAAATTAATGCAGGGGTACAAAGTTTTAGGTTATATTGTTCCCACTCCCAGGGTAAAGTTCCATTTGTAAAAGAGCCCCTCACCCAGAGGGTGTGTTATTCATCCTTACAATGTGTACATTAGGTGAGATCCAACCTCATGCCCTCCCTCCTCCTGCCAGTCATCCTCCCCCAAACTAGACTATATTTGTGTTTTATTGTTCCTATGAGCATGTAATTGTTTATATATTTATTTCATATTAGTATGAAGTACATTGGAAATTTATTTTTCCATTCTTGCAATACTTTACTAAGAAGAATGTGTTTCAACTACATCCAGGTCAATGTAGAAGATGTAAAGTCTCCATCCTTTATAATGGCTGAATAATATTACATGGTACTTTACTAAGAAGAATGTGTTTCAACTACATCCAGGTCAATGTAGAAGATGTAAAGTCTCCATCCTTTATAATGGCTGAATAATATTACATGGTATACATTACCACAGTTTGTTGATCCATTCATGGTTAGATGAGCACTTTGGTTGCTTCCACAAGTTATCAATTATGAATTGAGTCACAGTAAACATTCTAGTGCAAACGTCTTTGTGGTAAAATGATTTTTGTTCTTCTGGGTACATACCTAGTAATGGGATTGCAAGATCAAATGGAAGGTCTACTTTTAGATCTTTGAGGATTCTTCATATTTCTCTCCAAAAAAGCTATATTAGTTTGCATTCCCACCAGCAGTATAAAAGTCTTCCCTTCTGTCCACATCATGCCAGCATTTGATGTTTTGTGACTTTGTGATGTGGGCTAATCTTGCTGGGGTTAGGTGATATCTTAGAGTGGTTTTGATTTGCATTTCGCTGATGATTAAAGACAATGAGCTTTTTTTCATGTGTTTGTTGACCATTTGTCTGTCATCCTCAAAGAAGTTTCTGTTCAAATCTCTTGCTCACTTGTAGAAAGGATTGTTTGCGCTTTTCTTGTTGTTTGAGTTCTCTGTAGATTCTAGTTATCAGGCCTTTGTCAGATTCATAACATGCAAAAATCTTCTCCCATTCTGAAGGCTGTCTGTATGCTTTGTGGTTCTCTTAGCTGTGAAAAGCTCTTTAGCATAATCAAATCTCAGTTATTTATTTTTAGTGTTGCTGCAATTGCTAGGGAGGATCTTCCTGATAAAGTATTTCCCAGGGCAATATCTTCAAGCATTTCCCCCACACTCTCTTATAGAATTTTTATTGTTTTGTGTCTTAAATTTAAATCTTTTATCCAACAAGAATCAATTTTTGTCAGTGGTGAGAAATGTGCGTCTAGTTTCAGTCTTCTACATGTGGATAACCAGTTCTCCCAGTACCATTTGTTAAATAAGGATTATTTTCCCCAGTACATGTTTTTGTTAGGCATATTGAAGATCAAATAACAATATGTGGCTGTGTTCATCTTTAGGTTCTCTATCCTATTCCATAGATCTACATCTCTGTTTTTGTGCCAGTACCATGCTGTTTTGATCACCATAGTCTTATAGTATAACCTGAAATACGGCAACATGATGCCTCCAGATTTTTTTATGTCTAAGAACTGTATTTGCTATTCAGGGCTTTTTCTGGCTCCATATAAATTGAAGTACTATTTTTTCAAGTTCTTTAAAGTATGATATCAATGCTTTAATGGGGATTGCATTACATCTATAGATTGCTTTGGGTAGTATGGACATTTTAACAATGTTGATTATTCCCAGCCGTGAGAATGGTATGTTCTTTCATTTGTTGACATCTTCTGCTATTTCCTTCTTCAAAGGGAAATGGCAACTTTAATCAAAATAATATATAAAGAAACCAGTTTTACTGTAGGCTAATTGATATAAACAGAAGTTAAGTTCCTACAGCATATTTCTGGTCATGATAACATCACCAAACTTTAAAGACCAAAACACTTCTAATATTAATATTGAAATGAATGTGAGCTATACCATACATTTAAGAAATATTAATAAAAACAATATAATTACCCAGTTCAGGATGGCAGGTGGCTTAAGCCTGTCCTTGCAACTCAGGGCATAAGGCAAGAAGCAGCCCTGGGTACGAGGCCATCCCATGGCAGGGTGCGCCCACACACCCTCACCCTCAGACTGGGACCTAATGTGTACATTTTTAGGATGTGGGAGGAAACTGGAGTACCTGAACATGAAAAAATGTCTCCTCATCAATGTGACATGAGGAAAATGTTACCTCATCAATGTTATAATGAAATACGAGTTGAAGATCTGCTGTAGACAAAACTTCTGGGCCTCAAATTCAGATTCTTAGTAGGATATTTTTTTCTGTGGTGAAAAAAAGTTATTTTTGAATCTTCTGTTTCTCTTTTATTTAAGAGAGTTGGTAAAATTCAAAGCATAAAAGCATAGCAGAGATGAGTCTCATAAATGCCAGTGTGATTTTAAAGAAAGCTTTTTTTGTTTGTTTGTTTTACGAAATCCAAAGTTTTAATGCAAGACAGAAGTAGAAGAATGGGCAAGAGATCTGTATTAGGAATCTAGGCTGCAATGCAATTCAGACTGTGTTAGGCAGAATGAGTAGTCATGTACACCCCATTAGCTGTAAAAGTTACTTAATGATCTAACTAGTTATAGGTCAGTCACATCTGCCAGTTCTCCCCTCCTCACTCCTCTCCTCTCTCCCCTTTATGGTCATAAAGTAGGGTGACCAGATTTTAACATCTGTAAGGCGGGACAACATGGCAGGGGGTGGGGGGGCGGAGCGGGGGCAGGCGACGGGGCAGGCAGGGACTGACAACAATGCAAACTTTGATAAGCAGTTCTCAATAATCACTTCTCAGCAATTATTTATTACAGTTTAACATTATAAAATTAACAAAAATAATATAAAACTCATATTCTGGAGAAATAGCTATATGGCGGCCAAAAACCATATATTCCCTTCTTGTTCTCCAGCCCGTTAGTGCATTCTTTCCAAAAATCGGGACTTTTTTAAAGCGCCTCAGGACGCAGGACAAATTGTTGGAAAGCGGGACTGTCCCGCCAAAATCGGGTCGTCTGGTCACCCTGTCATAAAGGCCATCATGACTATGACCTGGAGAAGAGAAAAACCACCAGATTTACATCTTGGGGAAGTAGCAAACAGTCCTTCAGCTAAAGATTAGAGGGCAGGATGATGTATAGCTAAAAATGGTAACTTGGGGGGAAGGTCTAAGAACTCTGTGAAGGTCTCTCAAAGTAAGGCAGGCTTTGAGAATGATCTCATCTCTGTGGGATTCTGAATCTTAGTAATAAAGGACAACTTTAACCCACATGAGTGTTTGGCTTTTGCTCCTGGTTCTGGTGCCCCAGTTACATACCTGGTGCCCAAATGTGGGATGATGCCTGGAGGCTTGCAGTAAGTATCAGAGTTTTCCCTACTTGCCATAATTCTCCAGGTGATAGGGACAGAGGGACCTTGAGAACCCTGACTTGGATTCTCCTCCAGAGGCGTCATGAGATGTTTGTCCTGAGGACTCCTCAGCAGGTCAAATCAACATCCTTCATCCCTAAGGAAAAATCTGTCCTTTATTCTGGTCTGGTAATGAGTGCACACCTGTTTCTGTTTGTGTACACACCTGGTTATAGGAGCACTCTCTGCTCACGAGTGCACCTTCTGTTTCTGTTTGCTCATGCACAAGGTTACCAGGGTACTCCGTGTCTCCACTTGAGTACACACCTCTTATCTGGTCTGTGGTGTTTGTCTCTGGTGTTTGTATCTCTGGAGGAAAGAGCACTGGGATGAATCCTTTCTGATTGGGCCACTTATGAGTACTACCATCTGACTAAAAGGAAATTAAAATTCTGTTGTAACATAACACTGTTTGGCCTGAAGGATGGTCCTTGAATCATTCATTCTTTATATTATTATACTATTTTACAGCTTGAATTTTGTCAATGATCAGGAAAATAGGGTGAGCTATATGCACAGCTTTTTATATCTTTATATAATACAGATGCAAGAAAAGAGGGGAGTCTTTTGATGATTCTGAGAAAAGTCAGCCATTTGGGAGAAAAATGTTATAAGTTCAGGATGAGAATGATCACTGCAAACTGGCAAGTGAGATAAATGAGGCTTGTCTGGCCAAAATTCCTGTGCTCCCAAAGGTTCCAGAAGGGGACGCTCTGGAGAGTCACCCCCGCTTTACCTGATGAGGGGGGACCTGGGTGTGGTATCCCCATCTAAAAACCATCACTCAGCTTGGCCAGTGAGCCGGCCAGAGGACATATGTTTTAGTTGTTTCTTTTTGCTTTATATCCTGCTAAGGTTTTAAGTTTGCTGGGCTTTCTGGTCTACATTCTGCCTGCTCTCACTGTCTTCACTTTTCAGATAAGGTGTCTCTTTCGACTCCCTCCTTCCCAATTTAGATCCTGCCTTTAGGGAGGGACGTATTCTGGCAGTATACTTACCCTCCCATTCAGTCCCCAATATTTGGCATAAACTCCAAAAGCAAGGTCTTTGGATAACCAGATGAAGACAGAGAAGAGCCAGCAGCAGGCCTCATGAGCAGAAAGAAGCTTTTCAAATGGTGGCTAACATTATGGTAGAAATCCTGGCTAAATTCAGAGGCTAAAGCAAGAAGACATCAAGAATGCTCCCTGCTCTGGGGGCTGCACCCTGCTTGATCTCTAGCCAGCTGGGTCCCTAGAGAGAAACGCCACAGGTAGCAGAGCTCAAGCTGAAACCAGCAGAACACCCTCTGAGCTGGCCTCCTCCACACCCACGGACCCTTTAAGACTACTTTAATCTGATGAACAGACCCCAGCCTCACAACCATTCAACTTTGTCACACCGGGAGGTCTGAGCCTCAACTAACTGTCTCTGTTAAGGGTAAGCAAACTGATTTTGGTAACACTGGAGTCACTTCTTCTGCTCTTCCTGAATTTTTAGGATATCTGTTTCCCTCTTGTGTCTTCATCATCAGAATAGAAGGTAAAAATACCACTCCCTGTGTATTCTAAAGCATCTCTGCCTGCTGGGAAATCAAATCCAATTGCCCTACCCCACTATTTGAATGAAATCTTAAGGTTAAATTAAATACTTCTTTAACAACACAGGCTTCTCTTAGACTCTTGTTGGAGAAGCTCAGCTAAGACTTTATCTACAACCTCGTTTTCTGTTTTTCTAAACTTGGTGTTAAAAGGAACCAGTATATAGGGGGGAGAGAGAAAGAGAGATGTCAAAAGACGTTGGTATGAAGATATATTTTTGGTAAAGGAGGCTAAAAGGAAATAAGATAATTTCGTATAAGAAAGAATCTTATGTAAAAAAAATTTGTGTCCTAAAGTAATTGGTGGTTTAAGAAAGGAAATTTAAGGCAAAAACAGAAGGGTTAAGCACATCGAAGATTGTTCATGTAAATTGTGAAGGTTCATGAAAGAGAATTTAGAAGGAATTTTGTATGTGATTGGGTTGCCTACAGTGAAAGCAGACTCTAGTAAAAACAACATAGTTTTCTGTTCTCAGTTTGTAAGTCGTATGTTTGAAACCTCTTGGATTTCTGTTCTGGTAAACTAACAAATAAATATATCTAAAGTTCAGAACTCAAAGGGTCAATCTATCACTATAGATTTACTATAAAGTTTGTGAAGCTGTCTTTTTGCCTGCTAAAAGCTGTGGTTGCTGAGCCGGTGCCCTACTCCTTTGAGTCACAGGCACTGCCCTACAATTAAGTTTTAATTGCTTGATTCCATTTAGGTATAAGTCTTACATGAAAAAGGTCCTATTTGAGAATTCTTTACTCATGGTAAGAGTCAATTAAAAATAGAATATCAGCTCTGCTACCTCAGATTCATTGGAAAGAAAAATTCCAGAATCAGGGCCAATAGCATGTGTGCTAAACCAAAAAGGCCAGTGAGGCTCAGCGCCCTAACTGGGGCTGAGAGTAAGGGTCTTACCATGTTGGCTTTGCCTTCTGGTGGACGAGGCAGACAATACACATATAAATGAATTAATGAGTTAAGTCAGAGAGTGATGTGTGCCTGGAGGAAATATATAGATTGCTGAGATAGAGGACATGGTCAGAGAAGACCTCTCAGAGGAGGTGACATTTGACCTAAAGTTTAAAGCATGATTGTTAAGTACAAAGGCTCTAAGACAGGCATCCTCAAACTACGGCCCGCAGGCCACATGTGGCCCACCTAGGACATTTATCTGGCCTGCTGGGTGTTTTTGCCGCCGCTGCCTGTCCTGCTTAGCAGCCAACTCATCCCGGGGCCTGCAGTCCAGCCCTCCAACAGTCTGAGGGACAGTGAACTGGCCCCCTGTTTAAAAAGTTTGAGGACCCCTGCTCTAAGACATCCTAGAAGAATGAGAAGGAAGCCTATGTGCCTGGAGCTGGGGAGTAAGGAGAAGAGTGGGAAGAGAGTAGGCTCAAGCTTGAAGCAGAAAGTACGTTGTGTACAAAGTGTCACTTTGTGAGACTTGTTTGCAAGTGTGGACTTTGAAAAAGGTCTTGTTATTTTGTGGTTACACAATATATTTTGCTTTTATAATTAAGATCTTTGCCTACCTACAGTTTCCTATCATTCATACCCTCTCCAGATTACTTTAGATCTTTCAAGGAAGATTCAATTTATCATATATAATACCACATGACTCTCTAAGACGGTAAGTTTGACATTTTCCCCCAAAGCCTGCATTTTCTCAGATTTAGACTTTTTATTACAAAAAAAAAAAAAATGTTGCTGATCTATTAACCCAAGCAACTCATGTGGTGTTCAGAACAAATTAAAACTGTTATGTGAACTAAAAAAAAACTGGAATAAATATGTTGCTGAATAATAGGGAATTGAAATCCTTTCTCAAAAACTCCAAAACATTGGCAGTGTGCACAAAAGCAGCTTTACACATGATTAGGTGTTGACTCGGCACCTAAATTTGCTTTTATGGATCACTATAATTGATTCACATATATGCCAACTGCAGCTGTTAAAGGCTGTGTCCCTTCTTAGTGCAGGATTTAACAGAAAAGCTCAATTTTACTTTAAAATGGGATAAAATAGATTTTTCTTTCTTTCTTTTTTTTTTGAGACAGAGTCTCACTATGTCGCCCTCAGTAGAGCGCTATATTGTCACAGCTCAGAGCAACCTCAATCTCTTGGGCTTAAGTGATTCTCTTGCCTCAGCCTCTCAAGTAGCCGGTACTACAGGTGCCCACCACAACGCCCGGCTATTTTTTGTTGCAGTTGTCATTGTTTAGCTGGCCCAGGCCTGGTTCAAACCTGCTAGCCTCAGTGTAACCACTGTGCTACGGGCGCTAAGCCAGGATAAAATAGATTTAAAAATACTTGAAGAAGTTAAAAGTACTATGAAATTCAAGATAGTAGCCTATTATATCATTAATATTTCATGATGAAAACCTCTGAAGAATAGTTAATGGCATCTGTTATTCTGGGATTGATAAAAAGATATATTATAATGAAGCCCATTAGTCAGCCAAGGATGACTGCAAAAATATTTGGCAATTTAAAAATGAGAATCAGGGGACTTAGATGCCTAGGAGTAAATTATAACAACCTTCCCCAAATCATTGATTGACCCAGGGTGACTGCATGGTGTTTGCTATTATAGTTATTCATTATGTAGTCTATTAAACTGTAAGTAATATATTTTTTTAGAAGAAGGAATGCAAAGTGTCCTAAATAACAGGCAGTGGTTAAATACTGATCATCTGTCTCAGAAGAAATACATTACATTATTTTGTACTTTATTATGTTTTGAAAAAAATATATGAAAGCACGTATTAGATGGTATATCATCACGGTTTTGCAAAAATTTTTAGATTATTTTCTCCCTGTAAATACAATATAATATTGGTGTCACACATTGGCAATCAGCCAGGCGTGGTGGCCCACGCCTGTAATCACAGCAATTTGGGAGGCCAAGACAGGAGGATGGCTTGAGGCCAAGAGTTGAAAACCAGTCTGGGCAACATAGCAAGACCCCATTAATAAAAAAAGATAAAAGATTAGCTGGACATGGCATACCGAAGTAGTTCCAGCTACTCAGGAGACTGAGGCAGGAGGTTCATTTGAGCTCAGGAGTTTGAGGTTACCACTGCACTCAAGACCCAATGTCTAAAAAAAAAAAAGGCAAAGTAACAGATTAAGGCCATGACAGATTGTCAAAGAATTAAAGGCTCAAGTGCAACAACCTAGTGAAGGTGATGCTGACTTTTTTCAACCAGTTTAACAAATTTGACAGATTCCTCCTTATCTGCTTCTCCAGGCAAGTAACACTCACTGATAACCTGAATACTAAGAAGTCTGTATTTCTGTCTTTCCATCTCTCTTCCTCCCACATCTGGTCTTTTCTCTGTAATAGTAACTGATTAAAACACTGAATATTTTAAGATGCCTAACCTAACTCATAATTAATGAAATGTACATTAAAACATCCAATGAAACGCTTCTTGGTTTATTTTATCTATTAGCTCGGCAAAGATTTTTTTAAAAGACTGATAGTGCTGTGTATTGACAATGACGTGAGGGAAACAGGTGCTCTCACATAGTCTTGGAGGAAGAATAGATTGGTTCAGTCTTCTTTGGAGAGCAGTTTGGCAACATCTAGCACAATGTTTTGTATGGGCTACCATTAGAGATAGCCTTTCGCCTTTTAGGTATTTGTTCTTATATTACCAACATACTTGCAAGGACTGCAATTATGAAAAACTAGAAACAATGTCCATGAATAGGGGGTTACACAGTGGAATAGGTTGTTGTCATTAAAAAGAATGAAATGCAGCCATATACTCAGGTATGTATAGTATAGCTGCCCATGTCACATTGTTTACAGAACAAAAGAAAGAACAGAATAATACTGGCAGCTCTGGAATCTCATTAAGGAAAGATTGAGGGTGAAATCACCTTGGAAGTGAGGACTATGAAACCACTAACAGTCGCATTTGAACAGGAAACAGTTTGTACTTAGCTGCTTGCATAGCAAAGTTGTGGCTTTATGGGTTTATTTGGAGTTATTTAGGAGGGTTAAGGAAATAAGAGGGTATAAATAAAGCTCTCCACACATCCTGACCTCATTACTGCAGAGTAGCATAAGCTTTTTTTACTTCTCTTTATTGAAGTCTATAATGTAATGAAATGAACAAACTTTAAGTGTTCAATTCAATATGTATGTGTGTTTTTGAGTCACATTTTTCTGTATTTGTTGCAATAGCACAGGCAACACAACAGGAGGAGAGTGGAAGTTGTAGGTGGAAAAAAGGTAATAAAGAAGCAACAACTTGCCTTGTAAAAGTATAATTTATATAAATGAGTAATTGCTACATACAAAAAATAGAAATTTTAATGGCTTTTGGGCTGATAAGATTGCCACATGAGCACACAATGGTAGTGGAATTTTTTTGTGTATAACTGAAACAGTCATGTAAAACATGTTTAATGTATTCGTAGGTCTGCCAATGTAGGGAAAATAAATACAAAAATCCCAGCCACAGAGGCTAATCAAATCGGAATTTTGATGTAGTAAAACAATGCAGTTCAATTTTTTAACTCTGTCTATATACAAATATCTATACCTACATCTATCTATGTACATACACAGGGGTTACCGCCACTTTAAAAAAGATCAAGAATATTTTCATCATCTTGCCCTTTGATTAGTACCCAAGCAACCACTTCCTGATTTCAGTCACTTACCATAGAATAGTTTTTCATATAAATGGAATCAGACTGTATTTATATATATATATATCTATATATTTTTTTTTTTTTGAGACAGAGCCTCAAGCTACCCCCCTTGGGTAGAGTGCCGTAGCATCACAGCTAACAGCAACCTCCAGCTCCTGGGCTCAAGTGAGTCTCCTGCCTCTGCCTCCCAAGTAGCTGGGACCACAGGCGCCCGCCACAACGCCTGGCTATTTTTTGGTTGCATCTGTTATTGTTGTTTGGCGGGCCTGGGCTGGATTCAAACCCGCCACCTTAGGGGTATGTGGCTGGCGCCTTAGCCACTTGAGCCACAGGCGCCAAGCCCTGTATTTATATTTTTAACTGGCCAATTTCACTCAGTTCAATATATTTGAGATTCACCCATGTTGTTTCTATCAGGTTATTCCTTTTTATTGCTGAGTACTATTATATTGTACAAATACATCAGATTTGTTTAGACTATCCTCCTGTTGATGAACATTCGAGTTATTTCAAGTTTGTGAGCTATTAAGAATAAGGTTGCTTAGCTGGTATTGTGGTGGGCATCTGTAGTCCCAGCTGCTGGGGAAGCTGAGGCAAGAGGATCTCCTGAGCCCAAGAGTTTGAGGTTGCTGTGAGCAGTGACACCACCACACTCGACCTAGACCAACAAAGTGAGACTCTGTCTTAAAAAAAAAAAAAAGAGGAATTAGGTCACTATGAACAGTCATGTTGAAATCATTTTGTGGATGTACGTTTTCATTTTTCCTGTGTAAATGATTACCCAAAAAGTGAAATTACTGTGTTATACATGGGTATTTGTTTAACTTTATAAGACACTGCCCTGTAATTCTCCAAAGGGAGTAGCACACGCACCAGCAACGTGTGAAAGCTCCATTTGCTCTTTATCTTCACCAACATTTGGTATTGTCTATCTTTTTTGTGTTTCCTGTTTCAGTGGATGAGAAATAGTATCTCATTGTGGTTTTAGTTTGCATTTCCCTGATGGCTAATAATACTGAGTACTTTTTTCTGTGCTTTTTTTCTACTTCTTTGTATGCCTTTTGTGAAGTGTCTATTCAAATTTCTTGGCTACTTTTCAATTGGGCTATTTTTATTTTTGATTTGTAGATGTCATTTACATATATTATGAATATAAGGAATTTTCATATATATATATTTTTAAAAATTGTGTCTTTTGATGAACAGCAGGCTTTAATTAGGATAATGTCCACCTTATCAACTTTTTTCTTTTATGGTTAATGGTTGTATTTATTTCCTAAGGCTGCCATAACAAACGACCACAAACTAGATGGCTTAAAACAAGAGATATTTCTGATGTCACAGTTCTGGAGGCCAGAAGTCTAAAATCAAGATGTTGGTGGGGCCATACTCTCTCTGAAGTTCCTAGCGGAGGACCTACTCCATGTCTTTCTCTTAGCTTCTGATGCTGCCAACAATTGCTGGCCTTCCTTGGCTAGTAGACACATCACTCCAGTCCCTGCTTTCATCAGTGTCTGGTGTTCTCCCAGTGTGGTTCTCTCTCTGTGTCCTTTCTCCTCTTCTTATAATGATTCCACTTGCTCTAATGTGACCTCCCTTGACTACAAGTGTAATGACCCTATTTCCAAATAAGGTCACATTCTCAGGTTTTGGGAAGGACATGAATTTGTGGGGTACACTCTCCAATCCAGTACAGTGTCTTTTGTGTTTTAGGTTAGAAATCTTTACTTTAGCCAAGGTCATAAAGATAGTCTCCCATTCTCCCTTGTTTTCTTCTGAAACACTATGGTCCTACCCTTACGTTTGGTTCTATGATTTATCTCAAATTGTTTTTTTGGAGTGTGTGCATGTAATAAGGTAGGAGATAAAGCTTGTTTTTTCGCCATATGGATATCCAGTTGTTATAGCACCTTGTGTTAAAAAAAAATTAGCCTTTCCTCACTCATTGACTTGGTGCCTCCACTTACTTTAAAAACAGGGTATGTTCCCTGTTATATGACAACTGTCAGAGTTAATTACTAACAAAATATAATTAGACTACAAAGTGAGTGTTGGTCTCTTCTCTCATCATCTGTATTTTTTAAAAGTGTGAATATGTGTCCTCTAGTTTAAGCCATCTCACTGTGGACAATAATTGTGAAAAGAAAGATGTAACTCAGTAAAGGAAGATTAAACAAGATGAGGGAAGATTGAAGGAATGATGGTTTTCCAGACAGAGAACGGAGAAAAGCCATTTCCAGTATACAGATGGACCACCGTGGCCCAGGCACGGAACGCATGAAGCTCACTCTGGCTTTTCATTTGGTCAATCCTCCTAGCAAAGAAAAAAATTACACCATTTCTTTATGGCAGTTCAAAGTTGAGCTCTAGTTAATTATTTTATTATACAAGCCAGTCACTTGCATAAAGAAACAGAAGTCTGCCAATATTGGCAGGCCTTGGCTGAGGTGGATTATGCATGGGCAGTGATTACACAATTAATACAAGCCAAGTAGAGTAGGTATTTTGTTTTGTCTCCTTTCTCCTTTAAGGCTTATTCTACCTTCTGTTTTTCTCTCTTACCTGCTCTCCTTCAGCCTTCCACCTTTTACGTGGTCTATCTAATATAATGTCTAGATTACTGAATAAAGGACTAGCTCACTTTCCTCTAACTAGGGCTGTCAGATAACTGAGACTTCCAAAATCTTTCTACATGTTATGATTTCATCTTTCCTGGTGCTCCTTTGCTCGTCCTCCCCTTAGGTAACAGAGGGGAGGGGAGAACAGAGAGATGGAGAGAATGAGGCAGGAGTGTTTTTACTAGAGTGGCGTCAGAGGTGTACTGGAGCCAGCTTCTGGTGTGTGAGAACCAGTTGTTGAACTTTCAGGAATTTGCAAGTCAATTATAGCACATAGCTATTAAAGAATATAAAATATAATTAAATAACTCATATTAAAATAAATGCAATAAATACTAAAACCTCATAACTTCCTAATCATTTGCTGCATTTTATTATGGGGTCAGTGGAGGTAGAAGGCTAAGAAAGAAGAAATAATAATGTATGGAATACATTAGAGTATTTACACCACAGAAATTTTCAAATGGTGTGTGTGAATTAGAGCTTTCTCCCTGACAAAGATTCTTTGCCAGGCCAAACTTTAGTCAGGCTTCTGAACCTTTACTGGGTGAATCTGCGCACCTCCATGTAAAATCCAGTTTTAGCAAAGAGCCCAGCTAAGTCAGTTTAGCAAGAACCCTTCCACTCTGGATATGTATCTGATCCCCCTCAGTATCTGATCTGGATCCACATTCTCTACCACCCCAGGTGATATCGGATCACACTGGCCTGTCTTCAGCAAGAATCCTCTTAGGTTGGTTTTAGCCAGAATATCACCTCTGATGTTTACCTCTTACTGACCCCCACCCTACTCCTTATTTGTAAATTCCCACTTCCCATTCCTGTATTCAGAGTTCAGCCCAATCTCTACAAGACTTCATTGTAGTGGTCCCTGTCCCTATCACAATGGTCCCAAATAAAGTCTTCCTTACCACACTTTACAAAGTATCGTTAAATACAGCATTTTTTTCTTTAATACCCTCCCCCCAAAGGCTGGTTGTTAAGTATTTACCAGCACACAGCTGAGTGGTGGTGTTCTGAAGCTGCTTTGCACCCTCTGGACCTGGCATTTGTTTAAAGATGACTCCCTCATAAGTGACTTGTAATGCTTTTGAAGACCTGCCCCACCACTGGTAGGTGATGAGAGAATATGCCCTATTTCAGTGATTCCTTAGCACAGAAGTCCATTTCCATTTTCTCCACTGAGAGCTGTTCACCTACTAAGACTGCCCTTTCAACAGGATTTAACCAGGCTGGTTCTCATGTGAGGATATCTCCTACGTAAAGGAACACTTTTTGCCAGAGTAAACTCTGACAGTGTATGCTGATCATACCTCTACCTTGATAGCCAATCCTAGCTTCTTGCCCATTAGGT
This sequence comes from Galago senegalensis, assembly GCA_963575145.1. Classification (NCBI taxonomy): domain Eukaryota; kingdom Metazoa; phylum Chordata; class Mammalia; order Primates; family Galagidae; genus Galago; species Galago senegalensis. The sequence continues at coordinate 21,137 of CAUYTI010078286.1, forward strand.
TTCTTAGGTATGAACCAGATACTAGTCTTCTGTGCCCTTAATTATGGAGCACACATGGCAAGCCTTCAAGAGACCCAGTGAAGATCCTCTCCCTAGATTTGATTGAGGGAGAGAGAAGAATCACAGTCCACCTATGGCTCTCTCAAAAGAAAGCATCACAAAAATTCCCTGAGTAACACTTTTCTCCCAGATATTTAAAATCCTTAGTGTAGATGATGTTGTGTAATTTGTGTTTAAATTCCTGTAGGGTTATTGACTCACAGTTGATTATAGAATATGGTACCTACTGTTTCTTGGTGCTTATTCAAAACTTCCAATTTGACACAGGATAAAAAAAGTTTTAGAGTCTCACTCTGTCATCCTGGCTACAGTGCAGTGGCATGATCCTAGCTCACTGCAACAACCCCAAACTCCTGGGCTCAAGGGATCCTCCTGCCTAGCCTTTTGAATAGCTGGGACAACAGGTGCCCACCACAATACTTGGCTATATTTTTTTATTTGTAATGGGGATGGGGTCTCACTCTTGCTCAGGCTACTATCAAACTCTTGAGCTCAAGAGATCCTCCAGCCTCAGTTTACCAGAATGTTAGGATTACAGACCTGAGCCACCACGCCCAGCCAGAGAATATCTTTATAATCTTAGGACAAGGAAAGACATCTTAAACAAGACTCAACATCACCACACACACAAAAAGTAGATAAATGGTACGACATGAAAATTAAGAACTTCTGTTATCCAAAGATATCATTTTCTTTCTCAATTAGAAGGTTCTTAAAACACACATAAGTAGGAAAAAATTAAAGTCCAGAATACATAAAGAATAAGAACTGATCTATAAGAACAAAAACAACTGGAAAAGGCTTAAGTAAGCATTTAGAAAAGAACACATATGAAAGAAGAAAAGCAATAATCGTATATGTACTAAAAAGGTACAATCATGGAAATGCAAATTACAACCTAAGATGCAATTCCATATGTAACAGATTGGAAACAATTTAAAAGTCTAAGAACACTCTGAGATATCATCTAACGCCAGTTAGATTAGCCCATATCACAAAATCCCAAAATCCCAAAATCACAGATGCTGGCGGGGTTGTGGAGAAAAGGGAACACTACTACACTGCTGGTGGGAATGCAAACTAGTATGTCCCTTTTGGAAAACCATATGGAGAACACTCAGAGATCTAAATATAGATCTACCATTTGATCCTGTAATTCCTCTGTTAGGTGTATACCGAGAAGACCATAAATCACGCTATAATACAGATATCTGTACCAGAATGTTCATTGCAGCCCAATTCACAATCGCTAGGTCATGGAAGAAGCCCAAGTGCCCATCGACCCATGAATGGATCAATAAATTGTGGTATATGTACA
>CAUYTI010078287.1:0-30574 GCA_963575145.1 Galago senegalensis
TTTCTTCCCCCAGAGGCTCCAGTAGAGCATCGTTAGAGGACCTGTCAATCAAGGGAAAACTGGTGCCCATCCCTGATTGGTCCATTTTCAATCCTGCTCCTGATTGGTCCATTTTCAATCCTGCTCCTGATTGGACCAATCACAGCTAAGCTATTACACCTATATAAGGCCCTGAGCAGAGAGCCTGGGGGCAGATCGTAGCAGACCTTCAAGGAAGATAGAGCAGAAGAACAAGGCAGCAGATACAGACCGTCCAGAAGAAGAAGCGAAAGCTGTGGCACTTCTAGTGCTGATCCTGCCTTACAAAGAGGCTTGGTCCTTTTTAAGAGCTGTAGCTGTAACACCTCCGCTGCTGATCCTGCCTTACAAAGAGGCTTGGTCCTTTGTAAGAGCTATAGCTGTAACACCTCCGCTGCTGATCCTGCCCTGCAAAGAGGCTTGGCCCTTTGTAAGAGCTGTAACACATCTATTCTGCTCTACAAAGAGACTTGGCTCTTTGTAAGAGTTGTTTTCATAAGAGCTGTAACACTTGTATACTGCCCTGCAAGGAGGTTTGGTTCTTTGAGCTGTAAATAAAACCTTACTGTTCGTTCTATGGTCCGTCCATTCATTCATCGAATCGTCGAGACCAAGAGCCTGGAAATCCAGTGTTAAAAATCAGGTATCAGTAGCACATGCCTGTAGTCCCAGGAAGATCACTTGAGCTCAGGAGTTGGAGGTTGCTGTTAGCTAGGCTGAGGCCATGACACTCTAGCCTGGGTCAGAGCAAGATTCTGTCTTTTAAAAAAAAATTAAGTGGGGCAGCCCCTGTGGCTCAAGGAGTAGGGTGCTGGCCCCATACGCCAGAGGTGGCGGGTTCAAACCCGGTCCTGGTCCCAGCCAAAAAATAAAGTAAGTGGAGGAAGCCAGGCCTCTATAGATTGGAGTTAGCAACATATGGATATCACAAAAAGTTGCAGCTAAGGCTTCTGGAGCAGTAACCCATACCATGTCTGAGCTCACTTGAACCACAGCTTGGGAAGCCAAGGACTATTGTGCCAGGAAGTGGGGAGCAGAGTCTGAAGTTGCCTTAGTCATAGGCAGGGTCTATTGTACAAGGGCTCTTAAGCACCTTGAACTCCTACCTTGAAACCATTTGGCTCTCAAGGCCCTGGCTGTCTGGGCCTGTGAAGGGAGAGGGAGCCTTGAAGCTCTCCAGAATGCCTTCCAGGTCATTCTCCCATAATCTTAATAAGAAACCTTTGGCTTCTTTCCATCCATACTAATCTTCTTATCAAACAATTTCTTGGCCACACCTTTGGTTTTCTTTGCTAAATGTGCTTTTTTTTTTCTTTACAGACCAGGCTGAGAATTTTCCAAATCTTACTTCTTGCTTCCCTTTGAATTACAAATTCTGTCTGCAAGTCAATTCTCTCCTCTCATATTTTTACTGCAAGCAGTTAAGAGAAGCCATCCAGTCCCTACAACATTTGTGCTACTTAGAGACGTCTTCTGCCAAGTATCCTAGCATACTGTTCTTAAGCTTTGCCTTTCACAAAGTCCTAGGGCATGAACATGAGTCCTGCAAGTTCTTTGTCACTTTCTAACAGACAGTCTTCCCCCCAGTTTCCAATACCTCGTTCCTCCTTCCCATCTGAAACCACAGGGAGATATCCTTCACTGGCCACATTTCCACCAACACTCTGATCATGACCAAATAAGCGACCTCTAGGAGGAACGAGGCTTCCCCTGAAACTCGCCTCTGCTTCTGCGCCCTCATCAGCATTGCCTTTCATGCCTTGATCTAGGCTATTTCTGGCATTCACTTCAAAACTGTTCCAGCCACTACCCATTACCAGTTCTGAAGCCACTTCTACATTTTTAGGTATTTGTTACAGCAACCTCCCACTTCACTGGTACCAATTTCTGTCTTAGTTTTTTGTTTTGGGTTTTTTTTGTGTGTGTGTGTGCTGCTATAACAATATCACATCACAGACTGGGTATTTTATAAAGAAAGGAAATTTACTTTCTCACAGTTCTGGAGGTTGGGCCTGATCCCATTCAGGAGGCTCCATCTACATTACCTCGTCAACTCCCAAAGGCCCCACCTTTAACTACTGTCACATTGGGAATTAGGTTTCAACCTATGAATTTTGGTCAGGATACAAAGGTTCAGCCTATCCCAGCAATATTACAAACAACTTTATGAAAAGGATACTATTATCTTGACCAAGTTGGGTTTATTCCAGGAACCATGATCAACACAATCTACTACATTAACCAGTCTAAAAGATATAAACATCCTGTGCTTTTCTCAATAAATGCAGAAAATTTGTTTAATAAAATACATTATCAGTTCACAAAAAGAATCATTATCATTCCCAAAAGGAATGCTAGTAAAAAAACTTCTGTAATTTGATAAATGTCACCCACTTAAAAACTACATCAAATATTAATATTTTTAATTGATTCAACAGTTTAAATGTTTATCCCTTTCAAAACTCATGTAAAAACTTAATCCCCAATTTGGCAGGTTTTTTTTTGGGGGGGGGGTAGGTTTTAGTTTAGTTTTTTTTTTTTTTTTTAAACAGAGTATCACTCTGCTGACCAGGGTAGAGTGCTGTGGCTTCAGCCTTGTTCACAGCAATCTCAAACTCCTGGGCTTGAGCAATCCTCCTGCGTCAGCTTCCGGAATAGCTGGGTCTCTAGGTGCTCACCACAATGCCTTGCTAATTTTTTCTATTTTTAGCAGAGATGGGGTCTCACTCTTGCTTAGTCTGGTTTCAACTCCTGAGCTCCTGGGATCCTTCTGCCTCAGCCTTCCAGAGTACTAGGATCACAGGTATGACCACACCCAGCCCCAATCTGACAGTATTGAGAGACGGGGCTTTTCAGAAGTAATTGTGCTATTAGGGCTCTGCTCTCATGAATGGATTAGTCCTCTTACAGATTAATGCATTATCAAAGGGTGTGGCATTAGTGGCTTGGTAAGAGGGGAGAGACGCGAGCTAGCACTCTCAGCACCCTCGCCACTTGATGTCCTGTGACACTTTGGGACTCCACAGAGACTCCCCACCAGCAGGACTTCTCAGCCTCCATAACTATAAGAAATAAGTTCCTTTTCTGTTAAATTAGTGAGTTTTGTGTATTCTGTTACAAGCAACAGAAAAGGAACTAAGACAATTGACTAAAAACTCCCTTTGGGGATCAGAACAAGACAAGGATGCTTGCGAGAACCTCTTTTATTCAATACTGTACTGAGATAACAGTGACTTAAGGCAAATAATAAAATATGTAAAGGCAGCAAAAGAAGGAACAAAAACTGCTATTAACTTTGTTTTAGTTCATTTTGTGCTGCAATAACAACCTACTACAGGCTGGGTCACTTATACAGAACAGAATTTGATTTCTCACAGTTCTGGAGGTCAGGAGACCAAGATCAGGGTGCAGGCTTCCCGTGTGGGCCTTCTTCCTGCCTCCTGGTGTGGCAGAAGGTGAAGGGCAAGAGAGAGTGAACCCACTCTCACAAGCCCTTTGTATAACAGCAATAAACAATTTATGCAGAGAACCCTTGTGACATAAGTATCTCCTCAAAGTCTCCACCTTCCAGCACTGTTGCACTGAGGATCAAGTTTCCAGCACGCTAATTTTGAGGGACACATTCATACCATGGCAATCTTCAATTGATATAATTTTAATATAGAAAAACATCAAAATAATCTATAGAGGAAATCCCAGAGTTAACAAGTTTAGCAGCAGTATGAGATAAAAAGTTAACATACAACGTATGACCCAACAATTCTACTCCCAGGTATATAATCAGAAGAAATGAAAAGACCTGACCACACAAAAATTTGTACATGAATGTTCATAGCAGCACTATTCATAACAGCGTAAAACTAGAACCAATATAAATGTTCATCACTTGATGAAGGGATTAATACAATATGGCAAGCTTGGTGCCTCTAACTCAAGCAGCTAAGGTGCCAGCCACATACACCAGAGCTGGCGGGTTCAAATCCAGCCCAGTCTTGCCAAACAACAATAACGACTGCAACCAAAAAACGGCCAGGTGTAGTGGTGGGTGTCTGTGGTCCCAGCTACTTGGGAGGCTGAGGCAAAAGAATCACTTAAGCCCAGGAGTTAGAGGTGGCTGTGAGCTGTGATGCCACAGCACTCTACCCAGGGTGATAGCTTAAGGCTCTGTCTCAAAAAAAAAATAATAAAATAAAATATGGGATAACTATACAATGTAATACAGTCAAACCTCAGTAGCTATAGTGGATTTGTTCTAGGAATTTCAAAGAATACCAAAAATCCATGAATACTCAAGTTCCTGATATAAACTGGCATATATTTGTATATAATCTATGCACATCCTTCCATGTGCTTTAAATTATCTCTAAATTACTTACAATACCTAATACAAACACTATGTAACTAGTTATTATACTGTACTGTTTAGAGACTAGTGACAAGAAAAAAGTTTGTACATGTTCAATACAGATGCAACCATTCTTTTGTTTAAAAATACTTTTCTTTTGCAGTTTTTGGCCGGGGCTGGGTTTGACCCCACCACCTCCTATACATGGGACTGGCACCCTACTCCTTTGAGCCACAGGGGTCGCCTAAAAATACTTTCAATCAATGGGTAGTTGAATCCATGAACGTAGAACCCACAGATATGGAGGACTGACTGTATCGTTCAGCAATAAAAAGAAATGAAGTATTTACACGTCCATAACAGGGATGAACTTTGAAAACATTGTTTTAAAAGTGAAAGAAGCGAGTAACAAAAGACCATATATTGCACGATTCCACTCACATCGAACGCTCAGAGGAGGCAAATCCAGAGAGACAGACAGTAGATTGGGGTTGCCAAGGGATGGGGAGAATGGAAGACTTGAAGGGTGATTATTAAAATGTGCAGGTTTTCTTTTTGGGATAACAAAAATGTTTGAAAGTTGATTGTGGTGATGGGTGCATATATATTATGACTATGCATATGTGACTATATTAATAGCCATTAAATTAAACTCTCTGCTGGTTCAAGTTTCCTCCCCAAGGTGCTGGGGGAGTGAGTATCCACTCGGCCCGCAATTTTTAATCTTTAACATGCTAATATGTAGCATTAGGAACTGCCTTGCACTGCTGGCGCCAATGTGCATTGCTACAACTCTTTGGTAAACAACTTGGTATGTTGGGTAAAATTAAAGAAATACATACCTGATGACCTAGCAATTCCACAGCCAGGGATTTCTAGTGCAATGGAAATGCTTCCATGTGTACACCAAAAGCTATTTCATAGAAGCATTATGCAGAATAGTTCTGAAGTAGAAATAACCCAAATATTCCTTAATGGAGGTATAGTCATACAATCGTATGGACTATCACACAACAAAGCAGATGAATTCATTATAGCTAGATGCAGGAACATAATCTTAGAAACCTAATGAAAAGCCAAAAATCACATGACTTCATGCATACTATTTAAAGTGGGTGTAACTATATTGTTTAAGAGTGCATACTTAGGCTCTGAGACTATAAAGAGAAACAAAGGAGAAATCACCACAAAGGTCAGCAGTGATTATCTTTGTGGAGAGGACTTACAATGGAGGAAGGCCAATCAAGGCAATATTCCATTCTTTAACTGGGTTAATAGTTACAGGAATGTTTGCTTAATGGTATAAATTACCATAAGGTCAGCAAACTATGACCTATGGGCTAAATCCTCCCTGCCCCATGTTTCTGTAAATAAAGGTTTGTTGGAACAGAGCCACACTGATCATTTATATATTGTCTGAGGTTGCTTTCACACCACTAAGGCAGAGTTGTATACTTGTGTCAAAGATCATACAGCCACAGAGCCTAAAATATTTAGTATCTGGTCCTTTGCAGAAAAAGTTTTCAGCTTCTATTCTATAGTAATTTGGTAATCTGTACTTCATGTTTACTGTTTTTTAATACATGCATTGTATTTTATAGTAAAAAAAAAGGTTAGAGAAGAACGCAGTGTGATAAGTACAATGACAGCAGCCAGCCCCAGGGGAACAGGCCTTCTCATGAGAAGGGCGAAGAGGATAAGGAAATATTTTTGGGAGTTGGGAATCGATGCTTAAAAGTACGTTAAAGTATAAGTAAGAATTAAGTCTCTTAAAAAGATAAGAGGAGTTCCGTTTCTGAGAATAATGTCGGCTAGGTTACTCAAAATAGCACTCATGCTGAAAACCAATTTCAAATAGTGTATGAAATATATTTTAAAATACTAATATATCAAAAACATCAAAGAGCTTAGAAAAAAGCAAGAAATTATCTAAGTGGAAGCCTAGGCAGGTAAGTGGAGTTCTGGAGTTGCTTGCACCCCTGGAGGGTTCTGCCAATTTGGCCAAAATGGAGGTTTGATTTTCCTAGCCTCATAGGAGAAAAATCAACCAGCATATGACCAGCATGGTCTTATGGGAGACTTCGTAAAGCTACAACTAACAAAAGGCTATTTCTTAAGCACACTTCTCTCAAGAAGACTATAAGGAAAATTGAATCAGTACTGAGAATGGTATGGAAAATAAAATTTTCCCTAAAGGGTCATAATCACGAGCCAGCCTCTGTATAGATTTGTAGACTAAAACTACATCCCTTGGGTGATCCAATAAAACTTAACCCTTGAGGTTAGTTTAAACCCCTGGAGTAACTATATCCTGAGACTGCTGGTGAAAATGAGCATAAATTCTCTCTGAAAGAAAGTACCTGCAGTCTAGAATAGATGAAACTCCAAAGATAATTTTCCAAGTACAGGGTTCAACATATAACCCAAGCAAAGAGGTACACATGGTCATGGTAATCAGACTCCTTAAGCAAGAACCAGTAAAACAGTAGATTAGAGAAACTCCACTGAAAGGACTTTAGATAATTAGTTATCTGACATAGAATACAAAACAATATTTGGTAAATGTTTTTATGGTGCATATTGCAAGGGTGCATGTCAAATCTGTTAAGTGTCATGCATAAATGTCTTAACACAATAGTTAAGTAAAGGAGGTGAAGGCTCACCTCACTGAACCAGTTTGATGTAAGCATTCCAAATTGTATATAAAATCAGCACACTGTACCCCATAAATGTACTAATGTATACATGATTTATGTATTTATGATTTAATAAAAATAAATAAATAAATAAAGTTAACCATAAAGAAAACAAAAAGAAAAAAAAAGTTCATGAAAAGCTACAAGGAGGCCAGGTAAGGTGGTGCACACTTATAACCCTGGCCCTTCTGGGGGCCAGAGCTCAGATTGCCTGAGCTCAGGAGTTGAGACCAGCCTGAGCAAGAGCAAGACCCTGTCTCTACTAAAAATAGAAAAACTGAGGCAAGAGGATTGCTTGAGCCTAAGACTTTGAGTTTACTCTGGGCTGTGATGATGCCATGGCACTCTACACAGGACAACAGAATGAGACTCTATCTTAAAAAACAAACCACCACCACCACAAGGAAAATAGATTATGCCCATAGGAAGTAAGGGACTACAACATGTGAGATAGTAGATTTGAATAATAACCAAAGAGAACTTCTAGAAATGAAAAATAAAATAATTGAAATTAAAAACTCAATAAATTTAGTAGAAGAAAATACACAAAGATAAATGCAAAGACTTGGAAAATAGAGTGACAGTCTAATATTTATTGAATAATAGTTTCAAAAGGAGAGGAGAGAAAATGAATAGGATATAAGAAATATTTGAAAGATATTACCTGAGAATTTTTCAGTTGGTGAAAGATACTAAGTATAGATTCAAAAAGCCACACAAACCCTAAGCAGGGTAGAGTATGAGACATTCACATCAGAATCCATAGTAGTGAAACTGAAAAACACTAAAATCAAAGATAACTTAAAGTAGAGAAAAAAGGCACATTACTTTCTTTCTTTTTTTTTTTTTTACTGTTTGGGATTCATTGAGGGTACAAAGAATTAGGGTACACTGATTGCATTTGTTAATTCCCTCTTATAATTGCATTCCATCCCCAGGAGGTAGGCCATACACTATCCTCCAACCCCCTCCCACCTCATTCCCCACTTCCTCATCCCCCTACCCTCAGCATGTAGTATATTACTTTCAAAGAAACAACAGACTACAACTACTTAGCACCAACAATGGAAGACCCAAGAGAGTGGAATAATATCTTCAATGTGCTAAAGGCAGTAAAGGCCAATGAAGAACTATTACTTGGAGGCTGAGGCAAGAGGATCACTTAAACCCAGGAGTTTAAGGTTGCTGTGAGCTATGATGATGCCACAACACTCAGGGAGACAGAGTGAGACTTGGTCTCAAAAAATAACAAACAACAAACAAAAAAAATGTATAACAGCCTTTGAACAGCAACAGTCTTGACCATCTTTCAAGAAAGTGCCTAGAAAGAAAGACTGAGTTTTCCAAGACAATAAAAATAACTCTAAAGTATATTCTTTAGGTAGAAGGAGAATGATGACAGATGGGACTACTATGATAGAAGAAGAAATGGGGGAGGGGAAGCAAAATAAGATGAACTAGATGGATAAAACCTAACAAAGATCATATAAAATAATTCTATTGGTCTGGGCACCATGGTTGATGCCTAAAATCCCAGCACTTTGGGAAGCTGAAGGGAGAGTTTGAGATCAGCATGGGTAACATGGTGAGACCCCCATCTCTGCAAAACAATTTAAAAACTTAACCAGGGGCAGTGGTACGTGCCTATAGTCCTGGCTTCTCAGGAGGCTGAGGCAAGAGGATCACTTGAGCCTAGGAGTTTGAGGCTACAGTAAGCTGTGATTGCACATTGCACCCCAGCCTGGGCATTAGAGTCTCTAAAAAGAAAAATTAAAAATAAAACAATATTAACACTAGAGAGGGTGACAGTAAAAAGACAGAATTAAAGTAAATGACATTTACATATACATAGGTAGAATGGTAAAAGGAGTTTGTAAGGTTCTTCTGTTGTCCAGGAATAGGCTAAATGCACCAAGTTAGACTTCAAGAGATTAGAGACTTATGTTTTGATTTCTAGAGCAGTCATTAACAAAACAGAGACATAGCATATTTCTTTCAAACTACTAGAGGACTTTAAAAGTAGAATGACAAAAATATTAAATTAATTTAAAAAGAGGAAAGTAATGAGAGGAAAAAAATTGAGTAAATCGTGCAATCAGAGGGTGCTTAATAAATCATGGAACTGGTAACACAGACCTCATGGTCAAGGTCACTGCTACATAAAGTGAAAGCTGGCACTCCTACTTGGCAATTGTCAGAGGAAGGCACAGGACAGAGGCAGACTGTTTCACCATCTGCATAGCCGCATGCTACTCAATGGGAACCCAGCTTCCTCCAAAACATTTGATGATTTCATGATGTGTTTTTTAACATGGATGTCATCCAAAGATGTTGTCATTCATAGCTGTTGTCCCTCTAATACTCAAAACTAAATGGACCCACTCCCTGGTGAGACCCTGACAACCTCCCTTGATGAGCCAATGGGTTTACAAAAAACACTTGACCACCCACCTGTATCGTGAATGTCCTTCTTGTCACTGGCACAGTTTCTCTCTCCAGGAAGAAGAGTCACCTTTGTTGGATTTGAGGAACTCTTTGCCTCCTATAAGACAAATAGTTTTAGTAACTGTAAGAGCTGAGCTTGGGAGCCATTGTTCAAGCTTTCCTGTGCTGGGTTTTGTGATAAATTGAGACTTTTGTTTTGTTTTGTTTTTCTTCCTTGCAGAGGAAATCAAATGCAGCCAGCCTCTTAATGGGAGGCTGAAGCCAATGTGGCAAAGACAACAAAGTCAGGAAGTTCAAGTGATGGCTTTCAGGATGGGTCCAAACAAAAACACTACCCCCACCTCACCAAAGCTACGATGCTAAAGCAAAAGGTGCAAGAAATGATGCCTTTGAGAAATACAGAACTCAGGTCTCTATCATCTGTTCTTAGATGGTGTTTCTCTTTTTTTTTAGTCATTCAACAAACATTCATTCAGCACCTACTGGCATCTGCCCAGCACTATGCCAGTCCATTGAGCCCACTGTGTAGTCCAAGCACACAGACTGTTGGAGGCAGCGGGAGCAATGCTAGGACAGAGGTGAGCGTAGCGATGTAGAGGGCACCAGGGAGGCCCCACTTCAACTGGATGAGGAAGGGGAGTCTTTGGGATCACTTCAGGATACAGGGAGATCAATTAAGTCAACTGGGCAGCATTTAACAAGGAGAGGGTGAAAAGAGGTCTAGAGATTCCAGACAGAAAGAGCGGCTGGTGCAAAAGCTGAGGCACACGGACAAGCAGCACCTCAAGCCACTGCAAGTTCTGTGCTTCGGAGAGACCAGCGGGGAGGGGAGTGGGTGAGGCTAGAGAAATTGTTCAAACCTGAATAATTTCTGTACGAACATTGGAAGCCATAGGGCTACACCTGTGGAGAGGAATAGAATTTCTCAGGTGTGTGACCATGCCACTGTATTCATTTTTGGTAAACTGAGGATCCAGAGCGTGGTAGAAATCTGAGCAATAGTGAAAATTTAAGCAGGTCACTTAGCTGAAATACAGCTAAAGGCCGGGCACAGTGTCTCACACCTGCAATTCTAGCAATCTGGGAGGCGAGAGAGGAGGATTCCTTGAGCTTAGGATTTTGAGACTAGCCTGAGCAAGAGTGAGACCTCCATCTCTTACTAAAAATAGAAAAATTAGGTGGGTGTTGTGGCAGGTGCCTGTAGTCCCAGCTACTTGGGAGGATGAGGCAGGAAGATGGAGTGAGCTCAGGAGTTTGAGGTTGCTATGAGCTAGGCTGACAGCACGGCACTCTAGCTTGGGTGACAGAGCAAGACTATCTACAAACAAAAACAAAAACAAATTGCAACTATGATCCTGGGCCAACTGCTCAACTTCTTGACGCCTCCATTTTTTAAATCTATAAAACAATTAAAATATCTACTCCAGAGGCTTATGGACATGAAGTGTTTTGTGAATTTTAGGCACAAATGTGATACAAGGGTAGTAACAACTGCATCAAGGAACACTGTCTGTAGCATCAGCAATATTATCCTGCTAATCTGCACTATCATCCTAAGGTGAAGATCTCTTTCCATCCCTGAGCGCGATGAGAGACAGGAAGGAAAGAAGAATAGAGAAGCAGAGGGAATGGAAGACTCCAGAATCCCAGAGTCCCTGAGGACCACTGACAGAGGAAAGCCTGCCTCTGTCAGGAAGAATAAGGAAGAGGGGGTGGGGGCATTTGGCTGACCTACAGAAGGGTCCGGAAAGGGATATGGCCAGTTATGTGGTGGGCAGACAAATGAAAAAGTCAGTGTGTGTGAACCAACATTCTGTGACTCTTGGCATACTTCTTGAATGGTTATCCTTGCACTCTCTTGATTTTTAAAAAATAAAACTTCTGGAGCAAGGAAATCCTAAATTGCTAAGTGTATTCCGGTTTCATAGCGGTTTTCAGGGCACTAAAACACGAATTCAAGTGCTAATAGAAGAAGCAGAGAAATACATTTGCATCCTATCAGAGTACTGGATGCATCAAACATGGCAAATATGGACATTTAGGACTTTATGTGTCTCCTTTTTAGACAGAGCCATGCCTAATTTAGAAACACTTGACTTAAATCGCACCTGACAATTATGGAGAGGAGAAGATGGAATGAGCGTTTACTCAGAGCCCCAAAGGTCGGAACTGTGTCCACAGCCATAGCCCATGACACTGGTCTCATGGGGCAGGTGAGCGAGGTATACACATGAGGCTGCCCTTTCCTCTTTTCAAGGTGTGTGGCAGGTAGGGGTGGGAGACAGGGAAGGAGAGAAGAGAGAAGGAACGTGGACAAAGGAAGCATGAGACGTCTTAGTCCATTTGTGTTGCTATAACATAGTACCAAAGACTGGCTCATTTACTAATAATAGAAATTTATTTCTCATGGTTTTAGTGGCTGTGAAGTCCAAGATACAGGCGCTGGCAGGTTCAATTTCTGGTGAGGACTCCAGTCTTTGCTTCCAAGATGGCACAGTGAATCCTGGGCCCCCTCATGGCAGAAGGGACAGAAGATGGAAGGGCAAAGGGGCCCCGCTACTTCTCTCCATCCCCTTTTTAAGGCACTAAGCCATTCATGAGGAAAGACCCCCACCCCCTCAGGACTTAATCTCTTCCCAAAGGTCTCACCTCTTAATACCATCACCCTGGGGATTTTCAGCATGAATGTTGGAGTGAACACTTTAAACCATAGCAGGCACTAAGTTTCCTTTTTGTCAAACCTCTAAAAAGTCTTGTTCAACAGAGCCTAAACTTCCAGGACAAAGTCTGATTTACTCTGTGAGGTAGCTCATACCAATGTTCCCCAAACTGGGAGCCATGAAATCTAGTACCCTTTGACATGTTTATAAACAATAGTCAGTGTTCTTTAATAACTGGGGAGGGGTTGGGATTCTGTAGATAAACTCAGACACACTAAGTTAAATAGAGTTAAATGGTTTTCGAGGGTACAGCTTCAAAAATACATGTATTACAACTTTTTGTCATAGACAATCTCAAACACATACAAAAGTGGAGAGCAGCGTCAGCCATCATTAGGACCTGCCTGTGCCCCAGCCTCTCTCCCCACTCCAGCCAGCTGGGATATTTTCAAGAAAACCTCAGACATACTCACAATCAAAGAAACTGGCCCTCAGACTTCCTGAGGAGTGTTTCCACCTGTGGCCCGACATGCTCCGTCACTTCCTGGCAACGTGACTTTATGCAAACTCACTTCTAGTCTCTTCAGGTCTTTTCAAATCTCCTCCTCCTCCCTCTAAAATGAGTGCCTGCTGGTGGATTCCCGGATTCCCCTATCCAACCCTCAGGAAGTACTGACATGTTCTTTCACTCTTACTGGGTTACTGGGGGACGGGGGATGTAAATGTGAGTCTGATCTACTAGCGTCAGCCCGGTGTCCTGACTCAGGCAGGCCTCTGAGATCATGCCCAGTCTCCTTGGTAAACATGACTTACCTCTCAGTTCATTTCCCACCCCCGTCTTTCTCCAAGACAGCCTCAAAGCATGTGGGGAAAGGGGGTGACCGACCATATGGGAGGACAATATAATTCATAGGTCAAGCCAGGGTACTCTTCCCAGTGGAAAAGAGACCGAGCAGCAGCTGCCTAAGGGCAACAGGCAATCTCTACCCATGAGGGTCCCTTCTTGGGCCCTGCCCTCATCCCTGGCCCCCTAGACTTGGAAGCAATGCCCTAGTCCTCCTGGACATTGGTCACTGTAGTGGCAGCCATAGCCATATGTGTGACAGGTCATGGTGTGGCCTGAGTCACTTTCCCTGGAGGACTTGTTCACTCTGCTTCATTTGGGCTCTGTGGACCCTGAGGCCTGGCTGTGACTTGCCTGTGATCCCTGACAACAGGAACGGTGTGGTCCTCAGCTACAAAGTCACTCTACAAGGTTCCTAGCCAGATCCCTCCACCACCGTCTAACGAGTTCTAGTTTACAGAAGTTTCAGGATAGCCCTGTTCATGCTGTGGCTACCACGAGGGCAGGGACCATGGCAACTTGTCCTTCCTGAGGTCTCCCCAGCCCCTAGGCAGAGATGTAGCTCACACAGGTGCTCCCTAAATATTTATCGAGTGAATGGCCCAGCTCTAACTGTGCCCTCTGAGCCATGACACAGCAAGTATCTTTCAAGATGGTCACTTCCAGAGGATCACTTAAACCCAGGAGTCTGCTGCGAGCTATGATGCCATGGCCCTCTCCCCAGGGTGACAGAGTGAGACTCTGTCTCAAAAAAATAATTAATTAAATAATAAAATAATTTTTTAAAACATTCAAAAAAAAAAAAAAGAAGAAGAAGAAAGAGAAACCTGCTGAAAACAGCTCAGGTGAGAGGTGGTTTGTCAGAGGGCAGGGCACAGAGGACTAAGGAGGGACAGCTGCGCTAGGGTAGCCAGGACGTCCTCAGGCAGCTTCACCCTCCACCTCTCCCCATTCGGCCTCTCATCTCAGCTTCTCTTGGCTCATCTAGTTCCCGTGCCGGGTTCTAAGAAGAGTTGTCAAATTGAGTGGTGTGGCCGAGGAACCATCAGAGGTAGGCCGGCAGGCAGAAGTGGCTGACAGGGGCTGGGGGAGCTTTTAGGGTTCCAGCCTGGTGGCAACATATGAAAATTATTTTTGTAAAAGACAATACTGACAACTATTGGCATCTTGCATGGGCTTTGTAGGGTCATAGAGGTTTTTAACCCAGGTGTGGACGTGCTTCTTTTCATATAGTGAGATTTAGTTTAACAATTTCTTTTCTTGTAATGCCCAACGTACTTCAGCACTCTTTAGCCAATGCTTGGGATGTGTTTTCTTTTGTTCTCCAGCCAAGCTCTTGGGCAGCTGCTCTTCATAAAGCACCCTCTTGGTTCCTCTCTGTAGGGGAATTCCATTGGTAAATTAGCAGAGGGAGGGGCACGTGACCAATTGAAAGGTCAGCTGCTTGTCTTTGAGATGTGTCAAGCGTGTACTTTGTCTGGGATGCTGTAGTGAAATTCATTTCATAATGGGACTAGTATCAGCAAATAACTCCATGCAGAACGGCTGGCAGCAAGCAGCTGTTCCAGAATGTTTTCTACTAAACAATAATACATGTATGCACTCTGAAGAAAGATGGTTTGTCACACTAGAAAGTCAGCTAAAGCGATCACGTTAAAACTGCTTTTATAAAAGAATTCCTCCATGCTAGTAAAAATCTTGAACACTGTATTTATACCAATCCAAAGTCATTGCTTTAGCGTTCCTTTTCCCATTCTTTTGGAAAATGACATAGTAAATTAGGGTTAAGAGTTACGCTTTTATACACGATTATGATTTGGAAAAGTGCCCCCCTAACTGCCCATTTTGCTTACACGACAGCTTTAACAAGACGACTAACTCAATTTCTACTAATCCTCTGCAGAAAAGGAAACCACGTTTCACTTTGGTTTTGCTTGGTTTTCTATCAGACTTCCAGAAAAGCCCCACTTTTAATATAACGAAGGAGTCTGAATGCACTGCTCTACAAAGTACAACTTACCGAGAGCCTGTGACAAATGAAGTCCGTTCCTTTTCACTCCTCACATTCTCCGAGTTCCTCTGCAGATAACGCTCCTGCACATGTGGCCAGCCTTCTCTGTGACCTCCCCAAAAAGGAGAAAGCATCCTCTGTAGCACTGAGATATCTTCACATCAGGGATTTTAGATCAAGAAATGGAGGAGAAGACCTTCATATGGCGTTAGGTGTTCCCATTCCGTGCCTTCTGGTGAATGCGATGTTCCCAGTGATTTCAAGTGAGCAAAGAGCCAGATACTCAAAAGGTGAGTGTGGAACAAGGAAAACTGTAACATAGGACAGTAATTTGGAACCTCTCCAATGTAGTTTGAAACTCTCCGCAGCTTACTGGTCTAGAGCCCATGGATCTTAGGAAGTATCTTGCAGGTTACAATCGTCTCTTCCCTGTTGTGCTCTGTGCAGACGTTGGGGACATTGTGCTTTCTGAACCCCATGCATTATGCTCATTAGCTGTATTGAAAAATACATCTATTGCCTGGAGACACCTGGGTACATCCACAGAAAGTGAATAATTGCAAGAATTGGATGGTAGGCACCCTGATCAGAGATGGCTTTGTGCAAGGATAAGGCGCAGCTGGTGTCCTTTTACAAGGTGAAATGAGACTAATTGGGTAAGCATGAAACCAATGAGACAGAAGTAGGCAAAAGAAGTCACTGTGCAGTTAGAAGAGATGTATTCTCCAGCCGGGGGAGAAAAAGCTTGGTGTGCATAAAATGTGACATAAAGAATTGGAATTTTATTTAATATGAACCTTAAGATTTATTTTCCTTGAAACAGCGTTAGATATTAAAGATGCTGAACCTGGAGCTAGAGAGAGGCTGGACTTTCAGGTCACATGCACAGGTCTGCTTGTCTCATCAGTGAATGCTGCAGAACCAAGTTTTTTGTTATGTCACTTAATTAAATATTCTTTGAAAAGACAATGGATTTTATACCTAATTCCACTTAAGGAATTATGTGGCTATATGTTCAACTCAAATGAAAGCTTTAATCATGCTGTGAGTAAGAGAGTCGTGTGCAGCAGTAAATGTCCTTTGCACATTTAGCACACTGGAAAGGCAGAAGCTGGGAATAAATCTTCTAAGGGCATCATTCTATTAGCATGTAACTACTTGGAGTCTGAGCTACAATCGGGCTGGTCAAACTAAGGACACCAGCTGTTACCTGTAGTAGATGAAATTAACAGCCCCTTTGGGTGGAGGGTGTGATATTGACCTCACGGCCCCATTTCTAGAATCCTTCAGCAATAGGCCTCAACAGCTCTTGGCCAAGACCAGATAGTATTTGCACTTCATAGCGTCTAACATTCCATGCAATCACTAGCAAAGAGACCACTGGCCAACCAGAGGGTCATGGCGTCCCTGTTGTACTCCCAAGTTCTGTTTCAGTGCCTGCTTGGTGCTTAGAAAATACGCAAATATCATGTAACCCGTGACATAATACAAATGACACAATGAGGCCTAAATAACAGCAGGCTCTTCTCTTGGTCACTTGTAGATTCTGTGGACAGAATAGGTGTCTTGGGAAGTTTTTTGGGTGGAAGGGAATGGCTGCAGGACCAGCACGAGGAGGGGAGAGGAGGTACATCCCCGCTTCTTCGGGCCACTGAGAAGGCCACACTGTGGGAGGCCCAGGACTTGAGCGCTCAGGGCAAAGCAAGTCAGAGGAAGGTGCCCCCCAGGATTCCAGGCAGAGCATCTATAGGGCGTCCTTCCCCATGGCTCTATCCCTTCCTTCTTCCTTCCTGCTATCTCTCCAATCAGTGGCCATTCTGCTGTCCCTTATTTGCAGAGTCTCTTGCCTCTGATTGAAACCAGCTACTGCCACTTTGCTTGTTACCCACACAGTTGGCCTTACAATCTGACCAATGTGCTCCAGGCAAGAGGTGAGGTTTCCATGGACTCCTGGCCTGTCAGTGGATGATGTAGGGTCAATGGTCCCCTATAGGATGGTTTTTTTAAGCAGCCAGCCCTGAACAAGGAAATTAGTCTAAGAAAATCAAATACAGCAAAGAGTGGCCTCATAACTTGTTGACTCAGAGTCATTCCCACTCACCTGCACTCCCCATACATATACACCAAAGAATTAGGCCCAGGATGACCCCTGGCACAGCTCCCCAAATGTCATCTGGGTAAGCTCCAATGACCTCTGCAAACTTCAGGGCTCAGTTTCCTGGATGAATGTCCTATGATCTCTCTCCTGGCACTGCCCTGGACCCTCACTCCCAACGATGGCATCCCTATGAAGGGAGGGTGCTGGCCCTGGGGACCTCTGGTGTACCCCAGCTTCTATACCTTGGTGTGGCACATGGGAGGCAGTTGGCACTTTTTGCCTTTGTTCAATAGTTCCCTGCCCTACTGCCGGAAGTGGTTCTCACATCTGTGTGTACGTGCTTTAGGGGTAGACTTTTTAAAAACCCCAAAAAAACTATGGCAAAATAAACAAAATTTACCATTTGAACCATTTTTAAGCAGCATTCAGTACACTCACATTGCACATCACCACCATCCATGTCCAAACTCTTCATCTTCCCGAACTGACACCATATCCATTAAACACTAGATCCCCGTCCTCACTCGTGCGCGCCCACCCCACCCCAGCCCCTGATAACCACCACCTACCTTCTGTCTCTATGCCTCTGAGCATCCTAAATACCTCATGTGAGTGGAGTCGCCCTCAGGTGTCTGGCTTATGTCAGTCAGCGTAATGTTCTCTAAGTGTATCCGCATGGGGGCATGTATCAGAATTCCATTCCTTTTTAAGGCCGAATCACATTCCATTCTATGTCTGGCTCACACCTTGCTTATCCCTTCATCCCTCCCTGGACACGTGGGTGCTTCCACCTGTTGGCTATAGTGCACTGTGCTGCTAGGCACACTGTTGTACATATTTGTTTCAGTTCCTGCTTTCATTTCTTTTGGACATACACCCAGAAGTGGAGTTGCTGGATCATAAGGTGATTCTGCGTTTAATTTCTGAGGAACTGCCATGCAGGTTCCAGAGCAGCCTCATCGTTGTACATTCCCACCGGCGATGAACAAGGATTCCATTTTCTCTGCACCCTCACCAACACTTGTTATTTTCCTTTTTCTTAAAAAATAACTGCCATCTCAATGTATGGTTTTAATTTACATTTCCCTAATGACCAAGGCTGTTGAGCATCTTTTCATGTGCTCAGGAGTCAATTATGTATCTTCTTTGGAGAAACTGTATTAAAGTCCTTTGATCATTTTTAATGGGGCTGTTTGGGAATTTTGTTATTGTTAAGTTGTCGAATCTGGTTTTAATCTAGATTGAGAAATCCTTAGGAAGAGACGTTTAAGCAGTCAGCAACCACAGTAACGGCCACATGTCTGAGGTCTTACTGTGCAGGGTGCCTTACCACTTAATACTCAACAGCAAGCACGCAATTCCCCGTAAATTAAGCAAGGTCTGGAGAGAGTAAGCAGCTCCGTGTCACACAGCAACTGACCTTAACATTAATGGTTCTTGACGTAAAGACTGCCAGGGCCTGGCTGCAGACTTGGGGGATCACTCTGGGAAAGCATGGCTCAGGACTTGGAGCCACCTGGAGCCAGCCATCCGAGGTGCACCTTCTTCCAAAGTTACTGAGCTCCGAGATTTGTCACAACTGCCTTGGCTAGTGGCTCTCGCCAACTGGGGGCACTCGCCAACTGGGGGCACATCAGCATCACCTCGGGAGCTCGGAAAAGCCAGTTTGTCTAGGCATAGGCCGCTGTCCCCAACCAAGACAAATTACATCAGAACCGCTTGGGGGTATGAGCGTAGCACTTAGGCAAGGATATTTCTGAAAACTACTCAAATAATTCCAATGTGAAGCCAGAATCGGGGACCCCTGCTAATCAAACACGGTGACCCGATTTGAAAATACATCAGCTTTATTTGTGGCTTGTTTGACTGTTTGGTACAAACGTGGGAAAGGTGCTGTATTTGTCTTTCAATTTTTTAATCCAAGGGCAAGCGATTCCAACACGCGCTGCAGAGCGCAGGGAGCGGTCCGAGCGTCCCGCAGGGCACGGGAGGGAGGTTGCGGTCTCGGGCAGGCAGACTGCGCTCCAGTCCCCGCGTCCCGCGCGCCCCCGCGCGCCCTCCTGCCGGCTCTAAAGTAAACACCCTGGAGCGGCGCGGCGGGACCGGTGCAGCCCAGCGCCCGTGGACGCACCGCCGCCCACTCCCGGCCTCCTCGGTGCTGCAGGCCAGGGTCCGAGCCATGGCCGAGGGTGTGCCGGCCTCCCCGTCGGGCGGCGGGGGCAACCGGGGCCTGCACAGCGGCATCATCCAGTGGTGAGCAGCCAGACGCCTTCCCACAGGGACGGGGGCGCCTGGGGACGATCGGATGGAAGAGGTGGGGCCGGGGAGGGGGAAGCGTCGCTCTCACCGCTGCTGCCTCCCGCGTGTCCAGCCAAAGCCAAGTGCGAGGTCTAAAGGAGGGCAGTTCACCCCCAGGCTCAGAGCCTTTTAATGATGACCCGCCTGAGCGTGGAGCGCACGCGTGCACACACACACGGACACACACACACACACACACACTCCTGCAAAGGCCTCCCCTTCGGGAGTCAGCACTGGAACTGGGATTTCCATCTGTGGGCTCCGCTGTTGGTCACACTTCCCACGGGAAGCAATCCAGACCGACCCCCCTCCCCGGGGGGCTTGTTGCTTGGACTGTGCCTCCACACACATCTGAGAGCACCTGGGCGTTGGCTGGGGCAGGAAATGTTTTCTCCTAGTGTAAGCTCCAGAATGGGTTGTTTCCTAACTTAAAGCAATTTTTAGCTGTCACAATGCATTCCACATTGTTTGTGAAATTCACTTCTAGCTATTTAAATAGCAGAGGAAAAAAGAGAAAGAGAAATACGCTTAGTTCTTGGGGCTGACGAATTCATGGGTTTGTAGTTTTTCAGAAATAGGAAAATAATTGAAGCCAGTCCTGGGACCTTAGTTTTATAAGGTGAATAACTATTACATAATATGCGACATTTTTCTGTTTATACGTTTCAAGAACTATTTCTAAGCGAAGACTTTCTGGAAAAGTCATGTGAGTGAAATAGAAAAATGAAGGGTGTGTTTGTAATTCTAACCCTAACAGGCCTAAACAGTTACCACTTTCCTCCCAAAGAAATTTTTTGATATGTCTTATCTTGCATGAGGGGGATAAAACCAAAAGAATAAGTACTGAAGCAAACACATTTTCAGGAAGCCTTTGTCAGCTCTTTCGGGTTGCCATTTAGTTAGTATATTAGCGTTTTCAGGGACTGAATTATTCTTCAGACCTGAAAGAATGATTAGAGATGGATTCAAAAATATCTGAACACCCGCCTAAGGCCATTCATGAACTTGACTGGGGCAAAGGCCCTAAATTGTTTCAAATGGTAACCAAAGGTCCTTAGGATGATGAGCAGTGGGTGGGCTAATTCAAGTCCCATGCTGTGACTCCCTACTCCTACAGGCCTCTGACCCACAAGGCCACACTCTCCAAGTTTGGGGGGTGGAAGTAGGGAAGGGCCCCCTCCTCACTGGAGAGGACTGCTCATAGGTGTCTGGTCACTGAGGTGGGATATTAACAGATCGTGGGCTCTGGCAATTTTAATGTCAGCATTAAAGCCAGCCTCTCTGCTCATAGTTTAGAACCTGACGTCCTGGGAGATGTCACAAGATACCCAAGGAGCCACAGTGGCCTGTGGGCAAGCAGTCTGTAGCCAGCTTCTGAGTGAAAGGCCAGGGATGGGCCCCAGTGC
The DNA here is from genome assembly GCA_963575145.1 of Galago senegalensis. Lineage (NCBI taxonomy): Eukaryota > Metazoa > Chordata > Mammalia > Primates > Galagidae > Galago > Galago senegalensis. Next base: position 20,822 of record CAUYTI010078287.1, read on the forward strand.
TGTCTTGTGGAAGAAGTGTTCCATTTTCCACATTACTTCATTCACTGTTTCATCTTCCAATCTGTCACTTGTTAGGACCCCTACGTGTCTTAGAGACATCAGGACCTCTGTCATCTGCACAGAATAAATTGTCCCAGAAGAAAGATCTTGGGAGACCTGGCTAGTCTCAGGGAATGGAAGTAAGAGAAAGTTTGGTTTCACAGACAGGAACAAAGAGAGAAGTGGTTGAGCATCTGGGGAGCACAAGAAATAAAGAACCTGACTTCCCTGCTGAGCAGACCCAGCAGGTCTGGCTGGGGGACCCCTGACTTCAGACCTCATGTGAAACCCTAGGCATCATCTAATCCCTATGCATCCTGATCCCTGGTGTAGATTAAATAACTGCCTCTGGTGTATAAATGAGACTTTCAAAACTTTTTGTAGATTGTTGAAATTAATAAAACACAAAATGTATTTGGAAAGGTAAAGAAATCATAGTAGCTTTTAATCAGGCTGAGCCAAAGGTACTGTAATTCCTTCTGTGGGGACTCATGACCCCACAGTTTCTTTGATGGACTCACAGTTTTCTTTGAGGTATAAAGGAGTACTCAGAAAACGTGGAAACCCCTGGCCGACTAGATCTGTGTGCCCCGAAGTTTTTAGCAATTGTTGTCCTTCACTCAAAATGAAAACATCATGAATGTTCTTGTTTTGAATCTGCTGTACCTGACAGCAATCCTGGAAAATATTTTTTATTATGCAGCAAAGCAAAGGCAGGCCTGATAATCACAGATCATCAGAGAGCATTTTGGTGGCAAGTGTAAAACCCTGAACCAATGTCACCTGCCAGTAGTTGTGCTCGCACATTCCCCGTTCCACTTCTTCTTAGGGCCACAGGTGGCTGGAAGCTAAGCTCACCTACAGCAGGTGCTCCAGTCTGCCAACACCGATATCCTTCTTGCTTCCTTTCTGGATTTTAGTGGTAGACATAAAAAAGATAACAGTAAGAGCTTCCTCCTGTAAGCCAGTGTACTTGTTTTCTAATTGCAGAAACTCTCAGGTGTCTTAGAGTTGGAATTTAAACCTGGGACTGGCAGGCGCTAAGCCGTGGTTTTTGTGACTGTGGTAATCATAATTTCCCATTTTTATTGAGACTAAGGGCTGAGGCAACTGCTGTTACAAAGCCCTCATTTAAACACTCCGTTTGTCCACGTAATGTATACTGACTGCCACCGGCCAGTCTCTGAGATCTGGCTGAGAACTTTGGGGAAACAACCAAAGGCCCATGGTCAGTAATGAGATAAATCTGTTGCAGCAACCAAGCTAAGAGCAAATCTTTGGGCTCCAATCCAGAAGGCAGCCCTTTCTTTATGAGTGTGGCATAGAAAGGACACTTGGTCACACACTTTTATTATTTCCTTATCAATAGTGCTATTTGGCTGGGCGCTGTGGCTCACGCCTATAATCCCAGCAGTCTGGAAGGCCGAGACAGGTGGATTGCCTGAGCTCACAGGTTCAAGACCAGCCTAAGGCAGAGCAGAACCTCATCTCTAAAAATAGCCAGGTATTGTGGCAGGCGCCTGTAGTCCTAGCTACTCGAAAGGCTGAGGCAAGAGGACTGCTTGAGCCCAAGAGTATGACAACACAGCACTCTACAGAGGGCAACGAAGGAAGACTCTGTCTCCAAAAAAAAAAACCAAAAAAACCCAAAAAACAAACAAACAATAACAAAATAGTGTTATTTGGCCTTACGGGTCTGCTCAGATAACAATCAGACTCCATAATGTCATTTTGAAATTGGAGGACAATCTGATTCACAGATATGCTCAGAGCAAATGAGTATCTGTGACAAGAAAGATAATCAGCAAAAACTGAAACTAGAGCTCATCTTAAGAAGTTGTATTTTGTACATTTCCTTTTAGGAGATAGTCCCCTGACTAAATCTGTAATAGACCTATGAATAAATAGAAGTGAGTTCGAATTTGACACATAGCAGATTTTGCCACAGCTCTCCAAACTTAGCCCACTGTTTTTCAGTGATACTTCAGAGATAGTGTTTTTCATGTGTTAGTGTCTTAACCAAAGAAATATAAATGTCACCTAGACGTATGAATTTGGCCCTTGCCACTTCACCAACAGAGAGCCCCAGATAGCCAACTTAGAGCTGGATGATTGAGGCAGTGGCAGCTGTCTTTAAACCATCATGAAGCATCTGATGTGTCAGGCTCCCAGGCTGAGTTACCAGAGCCTCCCAGAAAAATCTACCTTGTGGGAACCCACACTGGGTTGAATAGTATCCCCTCAAAATTCGTGTCCTTCCAGAACCTAGAATGTAACCTTACTTGGAAATAGGATCTTTGCAAGTGTAGTTAGTTAAATTGAGGTCATACTGGTTTAGGGTGGGCCCTAAGTCCAATTGTTGGTGTCCTTATGAGAAAGTGCACAGAGACACCGACACCTAGGGACAAGAGCATGTGAAGACACTGAGATCGGACTGATGCATCTACAAGTCCAGAAGCATTTCCAGCCATCGCTGCATGGTCTATGAACTTCAGGCAGAGCCCTTTGGCCAGGGACTGTACCTTGCCCCAGGGCTGGGAGCATCTGGGCGATTGAAGGACACCCCTTGAGCAGAGGCCACAGGCACTGTGGGTGATGCCTAAATTCTGTCAGCTCTGTACTCACCAGGAAATAAAGGAGAACAAAAGCATGCAGCCTCTCTGTCTCCTGATGTCTTACATTTTATATCTCATTGCTATTCAAAGGCTCAAAACATAGTGGCCTGCCCTAAATTGCAGGGGTTTAAGAATCATGCAAGCAACTGCTTCAGAGTAGAGAGGATGAGGGAGGGAAAGACATGAACACATAGACTGGGAAGTCGAGTAAAACATTGTCCACTTTATAATGCTGTAGATGCTGGTTGCAACCTTTACAAAAGTCTGAGAAACAGTGTCTGCAGAACCCAATCATTTGGACTTCCTTGTAGCGTGCCCACCTGCCCCCGAACAAACAAAACTGAAAACCTGCTATGTTGATAATCTAAAAACCCATAAGAAATATGCTTAGCCCCGACCTAAAGACTAAAGGACACATTATTCATACCAGTTGTGAGACTTTGCAGGGTTCCGCTCAATAAATTAGACATATTTCATTTACGTGGGGATTCCACACAGGTCTGACCTCTGGTTTTGTCGAAATATCTTGCTCTAGAAAAATACCAATTTTCTCCTCCTTGTCCTCCTCTGCCCCCAGGTTGGTTGATAATTTCTGCATTTGCGAAGGGTACAGCGTGCCTCGCTGTCTCATGTATGAGATTTATGTGGAGACCTGTGGGCAGAATGCTCAGAACCAAGTCAACCCAGCAACATTTGGGAAGGTAGGCTGTGAAGACTTAGAATATTGTATTCACTGAGTAATGAAGGGGGGAGAGGAAGCAAGCTCACGGAGGACATTTTGAAATGTATTTGGGTCTATTGGGTTCTCCATGGGTATAACTGGCTTCGTCTTGGGAATCCGATCAGATGGTCAACATGCTTCACCTTCATGGAAAAGCCATTCTGCAAACTGCCTTCCTTTGTCCACACTGCATAGTGAGGAGCCAGGAAAGATGAGCCCTGGGTGGCACCTGTGGCTGCTCCAAACACTCCTTGGGGAGCCAGGTTTGCTGGGCTGTTATGTCCTGCGTAGAGATGTAAAGGCTCAGCACCAAGCAAGCTCTGACAGCCACTCTGTGGTCTCAGACAACTGATGCTTCCCACAATTTGGTAGTACTTAGAGAATTCATTGGCTCTTAAAGATTTCCTCTGGAGGTTAAGACCTAAATCCAGGAACTTGTTTAAGACTATATGTTACACAGCAAACATTTGCACATGGACAGTCTAAGGCCCTCTGCATTCCTCAAATATTTAATGAGCATCTGCTATATGCTGAGCACTGTTTCAGAGGCTGGGGATATAATAATGAATAAGATATATGAAAATCCCTGCCTCTATTGAACTTATACTCTGATTGTCACAGCCACCTGGTTCAGGCAGGTAGCATTAGCGTTTCATGTTCAAGGAAACCAACCAGGAGTGATTAAAGCTGTTGCCAGGCTTGAGGGGCAAATTCAGCCTCTTGAATTTCAGTTCAAAGCTCTTTCTCCTTGTTGTTCCCCTCACATGTTCTTGAATTCAAAGAGATGTTGGAGATCGCCTCGTCCAAGTGCACACCCAATACAAGGTCTCTTGGAAACCACCTCTGGTTGGGAGTCTTTTATGAAAACAGTATGCCCATCTGAGGCAGAGACAGCCACAGGGGTGAGGGGACAGCACATTTCTGCAAAGAGGAAGCCAGTTCTTCCTCTGGACACACAGCCCCACACCAGGATTTGTGGCTTGGCAAGCAGAACACAGGCTGAAAAAAACCCATGCAATTCTTCTTCAGGGTTGTGGTGCAGTTCACAGCCGGCACCACCATGCCACTTTGGTGGCCTGGCTCGGGCTTCAGTGATCTAGGTGACAAGAAATTTGCTCACTGGGCCACAAAACTGCAAGTTCAGTCTCCTCCCTCTTTTCTTCTTTCCTTCCTTCCTTCCTTCCTCCTTTCTCTGCTTTTAGTGATCCCCAGGTGGACAGAATTGGATTGGTTCATGGCACCCTCTCATCCTGGGTGCATGTAGGGCTTGATAAGCATCTTGCCTTTTTAAGAGTTTTAGTTCATTTACAGGTATCGTTAAAAAGCCTATTTTTAAGTTTTGTCTAACTTTTTTTGAGAAGAGATATTGTGTTGTTTGCAATTGTGGGTGAGCTTTTTCACCTAATATTAAGAATTATTTAAATTCAATTGACCGTTGTGTAATGCTTGACAGTTCATACACGCGCTCATCCATTGATGAGCATTTGGGTTGTTTGCAAATGTTGTCATTGTGAACATCTATGTGCACGTGTCCTGGTGGGCACGTGAAGATCTTCTCTTGGACCTGTATGTCCAGGGGTAAACTTGCAGAGTCAGAGGGTGCATGCCCGAATGACATCAAGGGATGGGGCTGCACTGCTTCCCAAGGTGGTTGCTCCATGTCACTCTCCCATCAGTGATTCTGTGGATCCTAATTTTATTTTCAAAACGTCTAGATCCTTTCTTCCAATCAAAATCTTCATCCCCGAAACTTCTGCTCACTGGTAGAAGTTCTGCACTTTTGATAATCATAGAATCTTCTAATATGACAGCTGCCCAAATATTTAAAACAACTGTTCACATCGCTCCATCTTCTTGTCACCACCCTCAGTAGTGTTAGCTTCTAAAACTTCACCTCCCTGCCCATCTGTCTCCTTATGACTTTAACTATTGATTGGTGGCCCCAAGGGTACAACCCAGTGCCTCAGATGTGCTCAGAGAACAGGAGCAGGCACTTTTTATTTTTATTTTTGGTATCATTGGCTTCTATTTTTGTATATCACTCTCTTGGTTTCACTTAAAGCTGGTGGTCAACATAAACAACCCTTAAGCAATTTTCAAATGAGGTAAAATTAAGCTAGGGCTCCTAAAATGCTTTTGTAAACCACGAAATACTCTACCTACATACAATATGCTGTAGTTGTTGTTATTAGCTTATTATCATCCTGCAGTTAACTATTTGGACCCAAGACTAGTATCCCCTTGTTCCTATTATATTTCCCCTCTCCAGTTCTCTTTATCACCATCTCTTAGAATCAGTCATCAATAGGTCATCCAGCCTCCCCAACCTGGCAAAGCTGCCATGTTTGAAAAGCATACATGGATCTCTCTCTCTCTCTTTTTCTAGACAGAGTCTTACTTTGTTACCCTGGGTAAAGTGCTGTGGCATCATAGCTCACAGCAACCTCAAACTCTTGGGCTTAAGCGATTCTCTTGCCTCAACTTCCCAAGTAGCTGGGACTGCAGGCGCCCACCACAATGCCTGTCTATTTTTAGATACAGGGCCTTGCTCTGTCTCAGGCTGGTCTCGAACTCCTGAGCTCAGGTGTCCCACCTGCCTCAGCCTCCCAGAGCTATACATGTATCTCTTGTCACTCCATCACTTCCAGCCAGCCAGAATTGCCCCAGCTATGTGGTCACTCAGCCTACACTGCCATTTCATGACTCAGAATACTGGGAAACTCCATCCACAGCTTTGCTGAGCCCTGGCGTCCTGGTACTACGACCTTTTCTTATGTACCCACCTACCAGCCTTATCAGAGGGAAGTGGGTGACTTTGGCTGGACAAGCGTTGGCAACATTGAATCCCTACTTCCCTTTTCAGAATCTTTTTAAGATCTTGTTAATTGGCTTGGCGCCTGTGGCTCAAGTGGCTAAGGCGCCAACCACATAGACCTAAGGTGGCGGGTTCAAATACAGCCTGGGCTCGCCAAACAACAATGACGGCTGCAACCAGAAAATGGCCGGGCGTTGTGGCGGGAGCCTGTGTTCCCAGCTACTTGGGAGGTGGAGGCAGGAGACTCGCTTGAGCCCAGGAGTTGGAGGTTGCTGTGAGCTGTGATGCCACGGCACTGTACCCAGGGGGACAGCTTGAGGCTCTGTCTCAAAAAAAAAAAAAAAAAAAGGATCTTGTTAATTGGATGTTTCACCTCCACAGAAGTTCCACTGTGCACTTCTAAAAAGACACTCCCGTGTGTGACAACATGCATTTATCTAGCATTTTTCATCTTAATACTCCCCTCAGAACACCTTCCCCAAGATGCCAAGGTACTAACTTTAAGCTCTCCTTGGAAATTTGCCTGAAGAATGGGCCTCTTCAGTGGAGCTGGGAAGGGGCTCTGAGCTGCTCTAGGATGAACTGGAGGAGGGAGGGGAAGGGGAAGCGGATATGACCCCAAAGCATGTTTACAAGAGAAACAACAAAATACCCAATTCTCGCTTCCTCCCTCCTCCCTGGGGAAGGGAGTTGATTTCACACGGAGTTCCTGTGCAGATGTTGGGTTGTTTCTCGCTCTTTTTGGCAGTCCTGGGCATATGATGGGGAATGCTCATGGCTGGTACAAGTGATATGTTACATGGATTAGGGAATTTCCAGACTTCCTCTTTTGAAAGAACATTTACTGATGTCTTTCTGATTATAAAAAGAATATATCTCCCCTGTAGGAAATGTGGAAATTAGAGAAAAGTATATATCAAGAGGACAATGAATACCAGCTCCCTGTCCAGAGCTATAGCCCTATGTGGGTAGTTCACCTGCATATGTGACATGTCACCAGCTGAGTGGGGGAGCAACCACATGGCGACTTGGTTTTCCCATCCCCACGTCCCGCTGGACCTGCCCGTAGGGTAGTTCTTCCCCCAGCCACTCAGTGAACATTCAAGCAAGCAACATGGCCCGGCCAGAAATCCTTGCATGCTACGGTCTTGTTGTCACTCTAGTTCACCCATCGGTATCAGTCTTGTGATGCTTAAAGTTCAGTCCCAGGTGATAAGAACAAGCCCTTGCCCTGCCTGCTGCAGCTCGGCATCTTGCGGGTTTCTTCATGCCCTTTTCTTCCTCCCCCCACTGGCCAGGTGTGGTTCAACCCCTCTGGGACGGAGGGAAGGAGATAAGAGTGGCTGGAAAGATCTGACTTCATGGCTGCATGCTCTGGGTGCAGTGGACTCCTTATGCCCTGGACCCTCTGATGAGCTCTTCAGAGCCCTCCTTGACAATGTTCCAATACGTGTCCCAGGGCTTGGTGAAGGACTCTTTTTTGGTGGTCACTTGCTGCCTGCCCAGCAGTTCACCTCCAAAGGCTGCCAAGGCCAGACTGCCCACCAGGGCCTTGCTGGGTCTCCCATACACCAGCTCTGTCTCATGCATGGCCAACTTCAGGCCACAGAAAGGACTCAGCCATTCTTGGTGTGCCGGGGGAACCCAGAACAGCAGCCATTCACTTCTGCTCATCTACCAAAGCCACTGGCCAGCCCTGCCCTCTCTGCCCATTGGGAGTCCTAGGCCATTGCCAGACACGAGCTACAGGGGCCATACCATAAGCTCTTCCAGTGAGTCATGAATCCCCTTCTATGTTGCCTGAGGTGACTGTCCCTTGTTCCTTTTGCGTACTGTCACAGGGAAGGGGGGGTTGTGTCAAGAATGCCCCTTTGTCTTCCTCCTCTCCCCCTCCTGTGGGTGATTACAGATGAGGGCTTTAGGAGAGTTTTATGACCAACTTTTAGTTAGCTGCTGGGAGATGCAAGTCCATTTTTTCACAATTCACTCTGCTACCTGTCCTCCATTGTCTTCATGCCTCACTCTTGTGTGTGGATACTATGTAGATAGAGGATTGGAAGTCCTATGAATGGGTGAATGATGGATGGACAGGTAATTCATAGATAGATAGAAGGACCCCCCTGAACACTTTCTCCTTCCCAGTTTGATTTTTGCCTCCTCTGGGCCTTGAGTACTATTAATACACAAGCTCTTATTGCTTCCCCATCTCCTGGTCTTTCTTCAGCTATTTTCACTTGAGCGTGTCTTGTTTCCTATCAAAACCCTAACAAGAAAGAGAGAGAGAGAGAGAATAGACACAGATGGATAGGTGGGCAGATAAGTAGAAATAGACAGATGAATAGCTAGCTAGCCAGCATGTAATGTGGTATAATTTTTAACCCCAGTGAGCCCAGAATCAGACTCCTCAGGTTGTAACCCTGAGCAAGGTAGCCATATTGTGTCTCAACATCATTATAAGAAAAATGAAGATATTAATAATAGTAATATTAACAATAATACTTCAGGAGGTTCTTTTAAGGAATGAATGAGAAAATGCATGTAAAGAGAATAAAACAGTTCTGGCACATGGGAGGAGGCACCCAAGAAATATTAACTTTTATCAATACTTTTGCCTCAAGGCTTGGCACCTGTGGCTCAAGCGGCTGAGGCGCCAGTCACATACACCTGAGTTGGCAGGTTCCGATCCAGCCCGGGCCCACCAAACAACAATGACAGCTGCAAACCAAAAAATAGCCGGGCATTGTGGTGGGTGCCTGTTGTCCCAGCTACTTGGGAGGCTGAGGCAAGAGAATCACCTAAGCCCAGGAGATGGAGGTTGCTGTGAGCTGCGTGACAATACAGCACTCTGCTGAGGGCGATAAAATGAGACTCTGTCTCTACAAAAAAAAAAAAAAAAAAAAAAAAAATATATATATATATATATATATATATATCTCCTTTTGCCTCAAATAAACATTTTTACACTAAAATATTTTCAAATGCATACTACATAATGGCTATAAAATATTTTTAGCATGGAATATTATGCAGCCTTAAAAAAGATGAAGACTTTACCTCTTTCCTGTTTACATGGATGGAGATGCAACATATTCTTCTTAGTAAAGTATCTCAAGAATGGAAGAAGAAGTATCCGATGTACTCAGCTCTATTATGAAATTAATTTGGCTGGGCGCCTGTGGCTCAAGCGGCTAAGGCGCCAGCCACATACACCTAAGGTGGCGGGTTCGAATCCCCAGCCCGGGCCCGCTAAAAAACAATGATGGCTGCAACCAAAAAATGGCCGGGCGTTGTGGTGGGCACCTGTAGTCCCACCTACTTGGGAGGCTGAGGCAGGAGACTCGCTTGAGCCCAGGAGTTGGAGGTTGCTGTGAGCTGTGATGCCATGGCACTCTACCCAGGGGGATAGCTTGAGGCTCCGTCTCAAAAAAAAAAAAAAAGAAAGAAATTAATTTATAAGCACTCACACTTCCATATGAAAGCTATAACTCAACTATAGCCCAACATGAAGGGGAAAGAGGCAGGGGGGTTAGGGAGGAGGTTGGGTGGAGGGAGGGTAATTGGTA
>CAUYTI010078289.1:0-15585 GCA_963575145.1 Galago senegalensis
TCCCAGCTACTTGGGAGGCTGAGGCAGGAGACTCGCTTGAGCCCAGGAGTTGGAGGTTGCTGTGAGCTGTAATGCCATGGCACTCTACCCAGGGGGACAGCTTGAGGCTCTGTCTCAAAAAAAAAAAAAAAAAAAAAAAAAGATTAATACCCTGAAACACAAAGAAATGCAGCAGGAATCCAGGTTTGTCTTAACACCAGACTATTGAATCACGTAATTTCTTTGTTATAAACTAATTAAAAGAAACAAATAAAATGAATGCTCAGGGAGCTAAAAATATGACAAATCTCTGGCATCAATTCCTACCATTTCTTTTGTATAAAAATAAACTAACATATTTACTCACAAAAGAAACAGCCTTGGCATGGCCGGGCGCCATGGCTCCCACCTGTATAATCCTAGGACTCTGGGGGGCCAAGGCGGGTGGATTGCCTGAGCTCACTGGTTCAAGAAATAGCCTTGTCATTCTGATTTAGTAAAATTTCAGCATCTGCAAAGAATCTTGATTTGTCTCCTGCAAACTCAATCCACTTCATTTTTAAAACACAACATGCTTTATAAAAATTAATCTTCTCATGCCTATTTCCGAAAGAACTAGTAGAGAAATCATAGAACAGTAGATGCTGAATGGTACTCTTATCATCAACATTATTTTTCTAATTGTGAGCTTCATTAGCCTTCAACAGGGTCTCTGATGGTAGATATGCATTTGTTAGATAGAATGAGAGGGGAAACCTACAAATATCAAACCTACATCACGACATTTTTGCACACTCAGGTAGAGCAATCGTTTGGGCAAAGGCCTACCCTCATTAGCAGCAGATAATAAAGGCCTTGTGGGGTGGGGAAGGATGGCGCCCAGGAAAGCCTCTCTCTGCAAGGAAAAACATCAAGTTTTACCAAAAGAAGTTGCAGCCAACTACTCCAAAGAAGAGGACTGAAGCTCTGGGAATGAAGTCTCCAGGACTAGCCGAGAGAGAAACCTCTCTAGCCTCACATAAAGAAAGGGGGGTGGAGGGGGAGAAAGCACACTTAATGAAAACACTTTCTCTTCCAACCATTTAAATGTTTCATTTTTTTAATTACCAACGTTCCGTTATAATATAGAAGCTTTATTATATCTCATTACGTGGAGGAGAAAATGCAACTCTGAGACGTAACGCAGACTGCTAAGTACTACCCCGCCCAGAAGTGATAGAGATGGAATTTAAATCTGGGTCACGCAGAAGCCAGCTCAGAATTGTACATTATAACTTCTCTTGCACCAATAAGAAAAGCTCCTTCGATACGTTGATTTTTATATAACCACCAAGCAGCCTTCATCGTGTTAACTGTCTTTCCATATAGGTTGAAAAGGAGAGACTCAACTCAGGTTGATGATAGCCATCATGTTTCTTAGGGAACACTCATAAATAAACTTCCTAGTTCTAGTAAGAATGAGTCAGGGAGAGTTGACGGAGGGTTCTAATCATACATGAATATAACGGTGTGAGAAAGGAACCCTGTGAACAACCACGTACAGACCCTGTACAGAACACCAGCTTTGATGGTCCTTTTGCCTATGGTAACCAGTTTCATGAAAGTATTTCTAATTGTATATAAAACCAAGACATTGTACCTCACAATTGCATTAATGTACACAGCTATGATTTAATAAAAAAAATAAAGAAAAGATCCTTTTAAAGATCGGCCTGCTTAATGCAAAATAATCAATAGCACTCTTTGTCAACCTATCCCCTCTCTCTACTTGCCTGTCATATCACAAAGAAAATGAATATTGTGATTTTTTTTAAACTAAAAAGCGTATCTGGAAGCCTAACATTTTTCCAAAGAAAATTAAAGAAAGAAAGGCTATACATAGAGAAAATGCCAATCCTCACGTGACCCGCATCTATCACCCTGACCTGACTTTCTCCAGCTGCCTTCCCTTCCTCACAGCCGCGTGGGTGCATCCACCTTCGTGTTATCTAGACATGCGTGACGCTTCTGTTTCTCTGACTTCTTATTGAGCCATGCCCAAAATATATCCAAAGGCAAACTTGTTTACTTTTAGTTGTGGGTAGCAATATTGATACTGTAGTTATTTGACGAAATATCAAATCTGTAACAAAATAACCATTTATCTCACAGGTTGTTTGGGCCACGTCTGTCCTTAGTGGCTGTGGAGTTACAACGTGCCGCAGACGAGGGTTGCCTCAATATTTCTATGTTTGTCACTACTGTCATGAGTATGTATCACTAGTTTCTATCTATATCCCCATACAATACCCTAATCTAGTCTTTCAAATATTATTTAGAAAATCAAATATTCTTCTGGAAGATTTACCAGTAACCTTTATATATACACCCCCACACATACACACACTTATATGTAGGTATATGTAGAGATGTGTATGTACGTATATGCATGACTTATATGCATGTATGTTATTGATATGTGTGTGTATCTTTGATTCTTCACCTAGTTGTTACATAAAAGAAACACATGCTTAAAGAAACAAGGATATTTTGAGGTAGGTTAATCAAAGAATCAAAGACATTTACTTCAACACAAGTATTTTTACAACACAAGGGCAGAAATGCAGTGGAATATTAAAGAAAGGAACAAATAGGAAAAAACCAAATGTTTTTTCTATCCTTAGCTTTCCAGTTCAAATATTAAACTACATCTCTTTTTAGAAATTAAATTTGCATGGTGGAGATTCTATCATAGGTACTAGTCATAAATCCTAGAGGTCATCTGATTGTTTCATAGAGGGTCTAGTGTACTCTCTGGTCCCATCAGCTGTGGTTATGGAGCAAGATTAACTGCAGGGCCCACCTGTGTGGTTAAGTGGTGATGATCAGAAAAGGGGAGCTTGTTTTCAGAGCAGGAAATAACCCCCATATTTGAGCACAGATGCCCGTTTCTCACACTTGTGCTGGTGGAAGCTGATGCTCAGTCTCTACATGTCTCCGTCAGGTTAACACGTGAGCCTTCCCTCCAAGATACGAGCTCCAAGAAGGGTGGTTAACCACTGTATCCCATGAGTATAGTGCAATAAAAGGTGTTTAATATGAATCAATCAATGTGAGTTATTTTATTACTCCCATACTTACATTTTAAATGGGGCCTTCAAATATCATAGTAGATTCACTAGAATAAAATATATTCATATAACTGTATATGAGCTATTATCTGGTCTTACTACATCTTACTTTCAATGGTTAAAATTTGCTGGTATTTTGGAGGCACCTGTGGCTCAGTGAGTAGGGCGCCAGCCCCATATACCAAGAGTGGCAAGTTCAAACCCAGCCCCAGCCAAACTGCAACAAAAAAATAGCCAGGCATTGGGGTGGGTGCCTGTAGTCCCAGCCATTCGGAGGCTAAGGCAAAAGAATCGCCTAGGCCCAAGAGCTGGAGGTTGCTGTGAGCTGTGACGCCACAGCACTCTACTGAGGGTGACAAAGTGAAACTCTGTCTCTTAAAAAAAAAATTGTTGGTATTTTATCTATGTAATATGTGCCAAAGATAATAAGATCTCTTTGTATCTACACACATCGTTTTTATTACCTCTTGCAGGGGTTGGTGGTTAGTGGTGAAGATCAAAAGATACAAAAAAGAAAAGTATTACACTCTGAGAGCTGTCGTGATAGGGGAATTTTCTTGGTTGAAGATTAGTCCAAGTCTCTTTGACCACATCCCTTATTGAATTATCAATAACTTTCTTTTATAAAGTAAAACAGTTCAAATATCAAAGGAAAAAAGTCACATAAAAAGGTTTTTTTCAACCAGAACATTTACTTTCTTTTTAAAATTGCATTAATTAAAAAGCAGATATTATCTATACTGTGTTTGTAAACATCTGCAGATAAAAATTTCCTTTTCTAAAATTTTAAATTAGCCCCGAACCAAAGATTCTCGTCTAGTGTCTCTTTTCCACACTCAACACTGTAGTTCTGGGTGCGGATGGAGTTTCCTTTCTTATATGCTGCATGGGTTTTGACAAAAATATTAACATGTGTCCGATTTCTCAGGATGTGGCATGAAATGATTAGAACGTCTCTAGTGTCCCTTGCTTATGATTTTTTTTTCTTAACATTGATGAAAATCATGCTCTTTTACATAACGGCTTACCAAATTCCTTTGCACAATAATGAGTAGTATTCTATCATAATTGGCTCTAAAGTCCTCTTGGTGTTAAGAGTTGACTATCCAAAATCTCCAGCCACTGTTAGCTCTTTATTGTCTAAAGAGCTATGCATGTTGCCTGAAACATAGTCTTATGACACTCGTATTTGCTGGTTGTATAGATTAAAAGAAATCCTATCTGTAGGATTTCTAAAATTCTCACAGCCATCTTACAAAGCAATATTGGTTCTTTGTAAAAATGTTTATGTAAGGTGTTTTTAAAATTGTTCACAGTGGGTAAAAATTTATATGCATTTGCCAAACATTCATTTTATTACATCACTTTTTTTTTCTTTAAGGGGAAACAATCTTGACACAAAGAAACAACCTTACCAGCGAGGCGCCCCCTGTGGAAACTGCCTGAATGACTCTGAAGAGAAACTTTGTAGTAAGTTTTAAGAATTCAGGCGGCATTAAATGAATCCATTGATCTGGGAGCCATGTGTTGTTTAAACTAAGCGTTGAACAGGTTGCACTTTTCTACAACTTTCTTTTCAATCTCACCACAGAAAATGTGAACACTATTCTTGTTTACACCAAGCCCCACCCCAGAGTAAGCAAAGACCATTGATTTAACCTTTGTCAATGGAAATCAGCATGGGTCTAAGAATGCAAGTTCTCACCCACGAGATTAAAATATTTAATTGGGGTCAACCTTAAAAAGATAATATAAGAGTAGATTTTTCTTTGCTCTCTAAAATGTTCCTGGGCCCGCGTACTGCAGCCCGTGAGTTAATCTCTTGCTTTCTTTTCATCTTGCCAGAGTCCACAGACGCCTCTTTGCTGCAGTCCTCCCCTGGCTGCCTGGGCCACTCATCTTGGCATGCAGTTTTTTACTGAAAGATCCTTATTTCTCTCTATTTCTTCTGGAATACCTAAGAAGTTAGCTGATGCTCACACTATCCTTTACATTCCTTCCTTTTATTTTAAGTAAATCTTACCTGACATGTGCTATTTACCAAATGAATGCCATTGACGTGTTAATTCCCTTAGATAGTAAAAATTTTCCCCTTTTCGGATGGAGCCTCTCTGCAAATATAATTTCTTAAACTCTATGGATTATATTGAGTAAGTAAAATTTCATAAGTCCGTTGAAAAATAACAAACCCAAGAAAAATATCCTGCTGCCTCCGTTTGGAAGGTCAGAAGGGTTATTCCTTCCCCTTCCCAGGTTATTCCTTCCCCTACTTTTAAAGTAGGGGAAACGGATTCTTGTTCCTCTTCTTCTTCCTCCCTTTCATGTCTCCTTCCGTTTCTTCTTTTACTCTCTTTCATTTTCATTTTCTTCTCTCTCTCTCTTGCTCAACTTTATCTATTTCTGAAAAGGAATATAGTAACTGATGTACTTTCTTTAAAAACAAATCACCTCATTATCTGTGACCTGGGAGGGATGATGAGTGAGTAGACGTTTTTAATCCTGGAAAGGCGAGGTATGGAGTGGTGTGAAAACCACAATAGAAAGTAAAAGGAAAGTAGGAAGGAGAAATACCATGCAAGGAGATTAAATCTGTGACGTAGAGGTGTATTTTATAAGCCCTTTATTCACCAAGAAAAGCACCAGCAGATGAAAGAGAAAGATAGACACAAACTTAAAAAAGAGATCTATTGGTCAAAAGCAATGCTAAAAATGCAAGGCCTGGCTATACAGGGATAATCCATTTTAGGTGTTTCATATAAACTTTATCCAAACAACATTTTCTTTATGTCTTTAAAAATAGAATCTCTTTCCTCAATGAATGTAATTTTTTAAAGATATTATTGAATAACCACACTATTTTTATTTTCAGCTAACCCCTGTCCCCACTATGATGAATATACCTACTGTGAGCAACATGTCAAACATTTTGGATGCGACAACACGACGAGTGAATTATTCTGCAAAGCTACTTGTCTGTGTGATACTGAGATAAGATAACCCTCAAGATGGGCACCTGTACTGGGCTGTGAAGGAGAGGAGATGCTGCTGGAGCGGGTCTTTTACCAGTTCACTTCAGCAGCTTCTGCTGAATGTCATTTGGTTTTAATCAAACTCAAGATCCTAACTCCTATCCTAATGTATTCTAAAATAACAGAGTTTTCAACTTCCTTAGTGCCACAGTAAAAGGTCAATTTCAACACCTGCCTCAAATTTAAGTCCTTAGGTTCACATGATTCAAACAATGGCCTAAGTAGGTTCCTCAACAGCGTTCTATACTAACGTAGGGCTGTACCTGGTTGAATCCCCACCTGTTTTCCTCATGGTTCCAACCACCTGATGTTTGTCTTCCCAGCACAGCTAATATCAAGTAATAATTCCTCACTTTTTACTTTTACGTCTACTTTAAATCAGTAATTAAATGAATCAGCAAAGCCAACAGAGTGCAGTCTCAACTTTCAACGTCAATGTTACTTAACTAAAAGTGGTTGAAATGTCTGGTTGTTTCATTGAACATCTATAGACATGTTTGTGAATCCAGGAAAAATAAAAACACTGTGTGCCCTTAATTTAACAAGATCTGTATATAGCACTGAAAAGATACAAGATACATGTATATACAGAGAGAGAGAATATTCTCTCATTTATTTCAAAGAAATTATATATAAGATACATGAAAGACATAGTATAATATGGGAAATGAATAAGTTCCTAAATACATACCAGTAATACATTATTAGTCCCAAATGAGCATAATTGCTTCTGTCTGGAGATTCAGAGAAGCCTCAGGGATCAGAGATTCAGAGAGGAAAAGGATTCAGAGAGACCTCAGAATGAAGATCTCTATTTGAGTTGCAAAGCTTGTAATTACTTCAAGACAATGTTAACAGCACAGGTAAAAGCCTAGTAACTTAAAATGCATTGAAGGGCCTGATATGGGGCAAATGAAGGCTAGGAACGTTTGCGATAATGTTAATATTTTGAGATTTCTTTACTCATTTCAATACAACATTCAGGGAAGAAAAAGATTATGTTCTTTCCAAAAGTAAGCCACGCCTCTCAACCCTTTTGTGTCATACAGTGGCACTTGTCCCAGTTGCAAAAATTGTGTATAGCTCCAAGAAAAACAGACTATTTGAGAACAATGCCCTCTTGATGTGACCCGTGCGTGCCTTTCCATCTAGATCCGTGGGCATCTCTCCCACGTAAGTGCTTCCGAATCATTCTTGATTTCTATTTAAACTGCCTAGGTTAGGGCTATCCACCTGATTCTGTCTTCTGAGTAATTGTCAGTATAGTCCTCAAGCGTATTAATGTCAGAAAATGCTTCATCCCAGGAGCACTGTAAGTGGGACATCACTTAATAGCTGAAGTATTTAATAACTGAACTCATTATTTTTTAAAAACTTCTCATAATAGTAATAATTTACTCCCAGAAAGTTACACGTATGGGCTGCAGTAAATCTTTACTCCTTTCTGTATTGTTTAGGTATTATGATTTATCTTAGCTAACCAAGTGAGCATTAGATTTTGGAGCGATTAATGCCAACCCTGATTTCTGAACTTTTATCCTAACCAATCCTGCGGTTTTCTGTAACATATAGGCCGGCACTGCTACTGTACTCTCACCCACACATACTCTCTCTAGACATTAATGGGACGGTGATGCTTCTCAAAATTTGCATTCCAATTATTTGCCTTTCCACCTTGTGGGAGAGGAAGCATAGTCACATATTTCCTGCAGGTGCATGAGGGAAGAGGAAGGATAAGTTTATACATAATGAAAATTCAAATAACCTAGCCCCCAAACTATGCCTCTGTCTTATTTGACCATTTCAAATCATGGGCTGGCTTATTTCATAACACAATATATTTGCAAATACAAAAAGGCTTTCTGACTACATGAAAAGTACCTCATAGTGAGGAAGAGGTGGGGGAACTCTCTCCTCCACATTATTCTTCTGTTATTTCATAGGCTTTCAGAATCACATATATTCTTTGGAAAATAATAAAAAGAACCATTTTATATTTTGGATGACATTGTAGAGAACTCTTATTTATAAGGCAACACCTTTCTAAAAAAAAAAATAAAGTCTTTCCATCTCTTTTCAAATTTCATTGAACATAGACTAAATAAGTAAATATTAACAAGCCACTGTGAACCAGAATCAACTGTGGCACCCTGTACTTTCACAGTAGTAAACAAATTAGTTTTTTTCCAAGAGCAGAGCGCAGAAGTTAACAGCATGGGCAGACATGCCGCCCTGCGGGTGTGAATTCAGGGCACAACACATAACTTGCCCTGTGACCTTGAACAAGACTATGAACAAGATGACTTGTTTTGTCCTCATCTGTAAGTTATAATGAGAAATAGTTATAGTGTCTACTTAATGGATGTGTTATAAGAACTGAATGAATTAAGATGCAAAATGGGTAGAAAAATATCTGATGTTTAAAATGTGCCCGGTAAATATTTGATGGCATTACTATTCACCATTTATTAACTATTTTACACCCAGACCTTGAGCTCTATCTTTCAGGTACAAATAAAATGTACTCCCTTACTTTCCCCTGTAATAAATGACTAATCTCTTTCCCATCCCAGATATAATTTAAAGTGTGAAATAATGTCTCCATATAAAAAGGGGTTTGCACAAAAACCTATAGTATAAAATCACCTTTGAGTCAATGAAACATTCAACTTGGTAGAAATGTATGATTTCACCACATTATTTAATAATTCAAGGCAATCACAATGGAATATCAAGGATGGCTTTTATAGTATTCACAAGTTTATTCTAAATTCATTTTAAAAATAATTATTCAGTACTGGCCACCAAAAATTAAATTCTCCTAATGCAAATATTTTTGTAGAAAGAGGACAATTTTAGAGATTAGTTTTAAAATATTAAGGAAGAAAATTTGAGCAAAATCATGAAGACTTTTATTTGAAGACAGTAATTTCACTGAAAAAAAATTTAAAAAATAAACATCTATAAGAATTGAAGTGAGTGAAAAGTCAAAATTAATTTTTAAATCTTTTTTCAAATCAAGGTCAGCACATAGTTGACCTATGTGACCTATGCATATATTACATAAATATATAAAAAACAATCTATAGATTGATAGCAATAGGAAGTGTTGAATTAGAAAAACAAGTAGAGAAAATCCACTAACTATGTGGCATGGTGAATGCACAGGTCATGAAATGCAGGAAAACTAGCTCTTTAATACTGATAAAAATGATTTTCAAAGACAGTTAGAATTGTTTTCATCCTGCTAAGAATAATTTATGTACATGACAAATTCTATAAATCAGAGAAGTATGAAGAACCAACCTCTCTCCTACATCACTGATGGGACTAAAAATGTGTATAAACCCCCCTCCTTAATGATATCATGTGATATTAAAAATGCATAAGCTTTTGAATACATTAAATTCTCATGAAAGCATGTATTATAATGAAATATCCACATTCAGGCTTGGCGCCCATAGCTCAGTGAGTAAGGCACCAGCCACATACACTGGAGGTGGCGGGTTCGAGCCCTGCCCGGGCCTGCTAAACAACAATGACAACTGTAACCCAAAATAGCCAGGTTTGGGACGGGTGCCTGTAGTCCCAGCTACTCAGGAGGCTGAAGCAAGAGAATCAGTTAAGCCCAAGAATTTGAGGTTGTTGTGAGCTGTGACGCCACAGTACTCTACCCAGGGTGACAGAAAGAAAGAAAGAGAGAGAGAGACAGAAAGAAAGAAAAAGAAATATCCACATGCAAAATTATTTTTCTCTAGAAAAGATTTTTATGCCAGCATTATTTGCAACAAGTATATAACTAAGTGGAGAAATGGTTAAATAAATTAAGAATGATTCATTATCAGGAATACTATGCAGGAGGTTAGAAAAATAACAAAAATTTCATATTCTAATGATGAGTGATTCAGGTTTTAAAAAGTTAAAATTATTGAATATATATATATATATATATACACACACACACACCCCCTATGATCTCATCTCCCTTTTCTGTTGCTCTCTCTTTTTTCTCCTTTTACTGTGAGCATTTTCAGATTTTTATATTTCTAACATCATAATTGGAAACACCTTATGCTACTGTGAGTTACTTGAAATAACTTTTGATTCCACCTTATTAAATTACAAAATTTGACAAATTTCAGATAAAAATTTTTGTATACAAACTTAAAGTTTTGGGTAAGGAAAGAAATACAAGTGGAAGAAAAGTAATAAATGACGAGTCCTTAGTGTTGTGAAGTGTTTTTAACATGTCTAGTGATTTGGAAACACAAACGAGCATATAAATACTTGTGATTTTGAATATTAAAGAAACATGGCAAATAGTATAGTGGGGCTAGTCAAGACTCTGCAAGTGAATTCCCTTGAGATAAAAAATGTTTTGACACAATGACTATGCAAATGACATGAAATTTATGTGAACCAGCTTGATGAAAGTATGTCAAAATGTATATGAAAACACTACACTGTACCCCACATTTGCATTAATGTATACAGCTATCATTTAATAAAAAAAAAAAAGACTAAACAGAACACAGTTAAGTACCCAAGTGGAGATCTTCTTTGCTATTCTTCCTAGGGCTTCTAACTGCTTATGCAATTCAGTCTCTCCCAGTCCTTTGAGGAGTCCCTAGTAAATTTCAGTGGATTGGTGAAGGCCTGTTATACATTATCTCATAAGGGGAGTACCCTGACCCTTTAGAAGGGGTACATCTAATATTGAGCAAGACCAGTGGCAAGGCCTGTATCCAATAAAGCTTTGCTTCCTGGCAAAGTTTACTGATTCCTGCTTTTATTGTTCTGTTCATGTGTTCTACTTTACCTAAGCTTTATGGCCTATATGTTACATGTAGTTTCCAGATAATATTCAAAGCTTTGGCTGTCATTTACACTATTTCTGTTATGAAGAATTCTACCTATCCTGGGTACATGTAGACCAAACTAGTAAGTACCGGTTTCCTCCACATCTGGAGAACTCAGTATAGTCCATTTGCACAGCTTCAAAAGGGGCTTCCTTGTAGGACTGAATTTCAGGCAGCAGGGATGGTCCCTCCCTGTTTAGCACTGTGCTGGTTGAATGTCACACAATGCTGGCTGGCTTTCTTGGCAAGAGTGGCCAAGAGGGAATCTAGAAGTATCTTTCCAGAAGCTTCTGAATTATTTTTTCCTGTCTTAAGTGTGTAGCTTCATGCATAGTAAGGACAACTGCTGGCCTCAAGATATGGGGTACTACAACTTTCCCATCTGGAAGCCTCCTCCATCCTTCTCCAGCATCTCTAGCTCCCTCTCAGTTCATCCATTCTCTTTCCTCTTCAGAATATACAGGGGTTAAGTCTGGGGCCCATGGGATTAAAGGGGTAGCAGTGGCAGCCTAATATGGGAGCCTTCTTAATTTCAATGTCTGTCTTTGCATTCTTCTGTGCCTCCGGAGTTCCTGTTCTTTGATGCACCTGTCAATGGATGACTGCTACTTGCTTGAGTTTGCATACAGCCTCCAGTAGCTGTAGAATTTCACCTGGGTATTTTAAGTCTATCCCCCCTGTTGTTAGAAGCCCTCTTTCTGTATAAATAGCCCCATGTAAATGGAGGGTAAGGAAAGCAAAACATGAGTCTGTGAAAATGTTTATGCTTTTTCCTTCATACAGTTCTAAGGCTCAAGTCAATGTTATCAGCTCGGCCCTCTGAGTGGATGTTCCTTGGGGTAAGGACTTTGGTTTAATCACCTCAATCAGAGTAACCAGTGCATAGCCAGCTTGTCTTTCTCCCCTAAAGTTGACAGAGCTGCTTCTATCTACAAAGAGTTCCAAGTCTGGCTCTTTCAGCAGCTGGTCAAGCAGTACGGGCCTGCTGGAGTACACTGCCTTGACAAACCGTACATAGTCGTGTTCAGGTTCCCCACCCAGACTGGAAGCAAAGTAGCAGGGTTCAAGGAAGATACAACCTCTATAACCAGCTTTGGATTTTTACACAGTAAGCTTTGATATTTGATGAGGCATGAGTTGGTCAACCAATGGTGCCCTTTGGTGTTCATAAGACTGACCACTGCGCATGGTACCCAGACTCTTAAGTTTTGTTCCTAAGTCAACTTATCAGCCTCTTGTACCAGCATGATAGTGACTGCAAGTATCCTTAGGCATGGGGGCCATCCTTTTGAGATCCCCTCAAGTTGCTTAGAGCAATAAGCAACTGGTCTTACCCAGGATCCAAAATTCTGGGTGGGCACTCCCCTAGCTGTTGTATTTCTTTCTGACATGTACAGTTCAAAAGGCTTGGCCAGGTCAAGGAGGCCTAACACTATGGTTGCCTGCAGTTCTTCCTTTAGTGTCTCGAAGGCTTTTGGTTGGTCAGATTGCTACTCTATTGGCCCTTTTTCTCTCACCCCTTTGTGGCTTCATACAATGGTTTGGCCAGTCTGTATATTTCACATAGCCTTTCATAGAAATCCCCAGGGCTCTAATCTGGCTTCTGCATGACTTCAGCCACCTTGTATATGTTTGTGGCTTTCTGGCTTCTCTACACTGACAGGGACAAAGTCAAGATTGGGTCCAGGTAAATCTGAGCCTGTTCTCTCCTCGGATGGTCTTGCTTCCTGGTCAGGGAATCAGAAACATGGTAGGAAGACCAGGCCCAATGGAGAGAAAGAATAGCCAAACACCTTATTTAAAATAGGAAGGGCTTTATTCCAGCTAGGGGAGCATAGGCAGATATGAGTCTAAAATGGCTATGCTCCATAACTGGCTTAGTCTTCTCCTTTTTATCTCCAGTCAGAAAGTTCTGGCCAATGAGTACCTTTCTCATTGGTCAGTTTGAATCAAGCTAGAGAAGCTGGCTCTGGCTTAGAACTGCAGGGCTGTAAAGAAGCAGAAGCAAGCATTAGTTTCCAGGTCCCAGGAAAGTTTCTACAAATTCCTAAGAGCTGAGTCACGGCTCAGCACCTGTGGCTCAAGTGGCTAAGGTGCCAGCCACATACACCTAAGGTGGCGGGTTCAAATCCAGCCCGGGCCCGCCAAGCAACAATGACGGCTACAACCAAAAAATAGCCAGGCGTTGTGGTGGGTGCCTGTGGTCCCAGTTACTTGGGAGGCTGAGACAGGAGACTTGCTTAAGCCCAGGAGTTGGAGGTTGCTGTTAGCTGTGATGCCATGGCACTCTACCCAGGGGGACAGCTTGAGGCTCTGTCTCAAAAAAAAAAAAAAAAAGAACTTAGTCACCATGTGGAGGACCTTGGCAGGTGTATCGTGGGGGTCTCCTTGAGAAGAAGTCTGTTCTCTTACACCTCACTTTTCCCGGGTATCCTGTCTCAATAGTGTCCACTAAGATTTATTCAAACTTAGTATAAAATATGAAAGTGAACAAATGTGATGCAAATTTTAAACTCTGCCCATTGCCTGAAACCTGGAGGAACCCAAGGTACAATCAATAGCTAACTAAAGGTAACTATACATGTATTTAATATTTTACCACTGTTTCTACCTCTATATTTAATTTAGCAATTCAACCACCCAAATGGCATCTCAATAACATTTTATCTATGTCCAAAGCAAACTGCAATCTCTATTGCCAAAATTTCTAGGCTTATTTAATGAATTACCTAAAATTGTGGTCAGATTGAGCATTATCATTATCTTAAATTATGTTAAAATTATCTAAAAATATCCAAAGCAGTTTTCTTAGAAGAAAAAACGTGAAATGAAAAGCATTATCAACACATTTCCTTGTACATTACAGTTTGGGAACACAGAGAAATGTGCACTTAAAAAAATAGTATTTGTATGGCAGAGAGTGAATCTGAGTCAGCAGTAACCAGATATGTTCAAATTTAGTTACAAGTTTGGGATCTTTTAAAATAGCATCACTAAATTCCACAAGAAGTATAATAAACTAAAACAATAAAAACTAACAGTGTAATTATAAGCTAATGTTTAACTCATTATTTTGGGTACCTGATTAAATTCAGCTCTAAAAGTATAGATAAAAAATTATATACTCTTTGTTTGTGACACTGAATTTCCAAGGCACCAAGGGAAAAGGGAGACCAACCTCTCATTTAAGTACCAATTGCTTATGGCAAACATCTACACAATATCAGATAAAAAGTCAAACAAATAAAATTACATAATAAGCAAACTCAAATCACAGTGTTTTAAAATATGTAATCATTGGTAGCATTCAAAGAAGGCATTGCATCATTAACATTCTGTTCTAGACGATGATATTCCACTGTTTGGGGACAAATGGTATTGTGCCATTTCCTCCTGCTTTGCATCAGAAGGAAAATTTTCCTTCTGTTGTAGTAGACAACACAGATGACAGCGGCACAAAAAGCGAAGATAATCACATAAAAAAGGAAATGGCCACTTTTCTCTTTTATCTTTAAGGAAAAGTTCTTCAAAGGTTTCACCGACTCTCCAACCAAGATGTCATCCTGGGAGCCGGTGGTCAAGTCATAGTCTGTGGTTCCATAATCTCTATTGCCTAAGATGTCTCTGGAGGCGGATGCAGAACCGTTGCGTGCGAGATCTTCCTGTATGGCAGCATATACATTGTCAAAAGCTCCATCTAGAAAGAGACTAGGCAGCGAGGGACGAGGGGCCACGGGTGCGCTTTCATTTTTCTCCAAAGCAGTCGTAGGAGGAAGTGTGAGACGATTTTCTTGTATTTCAGCACTCAGGTTTGGGACGGAATCGTTTGAATTGAATCCAGTTTGGTTTGGTTTAAGTGATAAGCCACCGGAAATAGCGACGGACGCGAGCAGAACCGTCAGGACTAGGAGCTGTACCAGCCCCATTGAGAACGTGGATGCCCGATTCGGGCCGCGCTTTCCCTCCAGCCGCGCTCCTAGTCCTTCTGAGGGCGACAGCGACCCCAACAGACTCGACCTGGAGTCTGCGCTGTGTTGCTAGGCTCTACACTATGACATCATACGCTGCGTGGCTCTCCGTAGCCCCGCCTCTGATTTATTTATTTATTTATTTATTTATTTATTTATTGCAGTTTTTGGCCGGGCCGCGTTTTAACCCGCCACCACCTCTGGTATATGTGGCCGGCGCCCTACTCCTTTGAGCCACAGGCGCCTCCCCGCACCCCCCCCAGCCTCTGATCTTTAATATAAGAACCTGGCTGGGCACCCGTAGCAAAGTGGTTATGGCGCCAGCTACATTCACTAAGGCTGGCGTGTTCGAGCCCCGCCGGGGCCAGCTAAACAACAATGACAACTGCGACAAGAAAATAGCCAGGCAGTTTTTTTTTTTTTTTTGAGACAGAGCCTCAAGCTGTCCCCCTGGGTAGAGTGCTGTGGCATAGCTCACAGCAACCTCCAACTCCTGGGCTCAAGCGAGTCTCTTGCCTCCGCCTCCCAAGTAGCTGGGACCATAGGCGCCCGCCACAACACCTGGCTATTTTTTTTTTCGGTTGCAGCCATCATTGTTGTTTGGCAGGCCCGGGCTGGATTCGAACCCGCCACCTTAGGT
>CAUYTI010078291.1:0-11332 GCA_963575145.1 Galago senegalensis
GCCACAACGCCCGGCTATTTTTTGGTTGCAGCCGTCATTGTTGTTTGGCGGGTCCGGGCTGGGGATTCGAACCCGCCACCTTAGGTGTACGTGGCTGGCGCCTTAGCCGGTTGAGCTATAGGCGCCGAGCCTATTTTTTAAAATTTATTTAGCAGGCCCAAACCAGGTTTGAACCTGCCAGCCCTGCTACATGGGGCTAGTGCTCTAACCACAGAGCAACGGGCGACCCCCTGGGGGGTTTGTTTAATGGGTATGAAGTTTCAGTTTTACAAGATGGAAAAAGAGCTATGGAGAGACTCAGTGGCAATGGGTGCACATGCTGCGGGTATTTAATGCCACTGATCTGTACACTTAAAAATGATAAAGAGGGGCTCGGCGCCCATAGTACAGTGGTTACGGCGCCAGCCACATACACTGAGGCTGGCAGGTTCGAACCCAGCCCGGGCCAGATAAACAATGACAACTGCAACAAAAATTAGCCAGGCATTGTGAGGGGTGCTTATAGTCCCAGCTACATGGGAGGCTGAGGCCAGAGAATCGCTTAAGCTGAAGAGTTTGAGGTTTCTGTGAGCTGTGACACTAGAGCACTCTATTGAGGGTGACATAGTGAGACCCTGTCTCAAAAAAAAAAGATAGGGCAGCACCTGTGGCTCGAAGGAGTAGGGTGCTGGCCCCATATGCCGAAGGTGGCAGGTTCAGACCCAGCCCCGGCCAAAAAAAAAAAAAAGATAAAGATGATAACTGTTATATGTATTTTACCATAATAAAAAAAGTTGGAAAAGAAAAAAAGGATTCTAGGCTGGGCGCAGTGGTTCATGCCTGTAATCCTAGCACTCTGGGAGGCCGAGGCAGGTGGATTGCTTGAGCTCAAGGATTTGAGACCAGCCTGACCAAAAGTGAGACCCCTATCTCTACTGAAAATAGAAAATCTGAGGCAAGAAGATCTCTTGCGCCCAAAAGTTTGAGCTTGCTGGGAGCTATGATGCCACAGCAATCTACTCAGGGTGACAACTTGAGACTCTGTCAAAAAAAAAAAAAAAAGGATTCTAGGTCTGGGGCCTGAGGACAGGTGGTGTCATTAACTGAGATGGTGACTTGGGGAGGCAGCAGTAGAAGGAACCCAGACCGTCTGCTCTTGTCCTGTTCTAGACACCCAAGGACATCAAGGAGAATGACTGGCGTTAGAAAGGACAAAGAAACGCGGAGAAAATGCAGTCATGGGAAGGAGGATGACATTTGGGTGGGAGGTGTGGGGGGTGAATATGGATCAGGGAGCAGAGTGAAGAGGAGTCCTGGGGTCTCCCCAGCAAGAGTGAGGAGGAGCCCTGGAAGCAGACCAGGGAGTAGCCAGGGAGGGGGGGTGTCTAGAGCATTTCCAGAAGGACAGAGTGGTCATCTACGTCTAATGCTGCCGAGGGGTCAGCTCAGATGAGGGCAGAGATCTGACCATGGCCTTGGGCCTTGGGCTGAACAGTTTTGGGGATTGGAGGACAGAAGCCTGATGGGGGATGGGAGGGCTGTGAAGTCAGAGAACAACCGAATTTTTTTTTTTTTAAGGCAGAGTCTCACTCTGTTGCCCAGGCAACAGAGTGCAGTGGCATCATCATAGCTCACTGGGCTCAAACCACCAACTCCTGGGCTTCAGATTTCCTCCTGCTTCAGCCTCCCAAGTAGTTAGGACTACAGGTGCACTCTACCTTGCCCAGCTTTTGGCAGGGGCTGGGTTTGAACCCACCACCTCCAGCATATGGGGCTGGTGTCCCACTCCTTTGAGCCATAGGCGCCACCCTTATTTTTCTATTTTTAGTAGAGATGGGGCCTTGCTTTTGCTCAGGCTGATCTCAAACTCCTAGGCTCAAGTGAACCTCCCACCTTGGCCTCCCAGAATGCTAGGATTACAGGCCTGAGCCACCGCACGGGCCTCTTTCAAGGAATTTTGTGATAAAAAACGAATAGAGAACTGAGATGGTAGCTGGAGGGGGTTTGGTGTCAGGAAGGTTTGCTTTTGTTTTTGTTTTGTTTTCTTTGTTTTGTTTTGAAAGAAGGAAGTTAATATATTGATGGAGAAAGTATACTTGATGCTTTAGGAAGAGAGTGTGTGTGGCAGTGCAGTCTTTGATTGGGAGAATCTAGGCCTGGCCTGGTCACAGGCAGGCTGAGGACAGCCCGTCCTTCTGATGGGAGCACACAGGTGCAGGAGGTGGCTGGGTTTGCTGAATGAATGAAAGGAGTTTATTGAGTGCCTGCCGCGTGCTGGTTGCTGGGTAAATGTGGATAAAAGAGGCAGACAACGTCCTGTCCACATGGTGCTTACCTTCTGTTCTGGAGGTCAAACAAGGAGTAGCTCACGTAAGACTGCAGAGCTGGGAGGTGCCAGGGCCAGTGTGGGAGAGGACTTGGGGTGGGAGCCCAGAGGGATGTGTGTGAGATTTGGGGTATATCCTCCAAGGGCTCA
Source organism: Galago senegalensis (assembly GCA_963575145.1). NCBI lineage: Eukaryota > Metazoa > Chordata > Mammalia > Primates > Galagidae > Galago > Galago senegalensis. The sequence goes on from CAUYTI010078291.1 coordinate 2,456, forward strand.
GAGAGCAGGGAGCAGTTTGAGGATCCGTGGAGAGTGGGTGGCAGGGAGAAGCTCTATGGGAGCCAGGCCAGCTGCAGGCCTCCAGGATGCCTTCCCCTGTTCCCAGGAGGTGAGGGATGCTGGAGAGAGGCAGGAACTGGACTGTGTGCAGAGGCAGCTTCAGGAGCCTCTGGTGGATGCAGGAACTCAGAACCTTGGCAGCCTCCGGCAGGGCTTCATGAAGTGCTTGCTAGAGGTGGAGGAGGCAGAGACCACCCATCGGAAAACCTCAAAGGCCCGGGCGTCGTCATCCCGCAAGTCGTCCAGGACCCTGATCCCTGTGTCCACTGCAGTCCCTCTCAGCAACTCAGCCCCGTGCCTGCCTTTGACCCCGCCTCAGACCCCCTCTTCATCTCCTGCCACTGCTCCACCATGGGACTGGCCACCAGCCCCAGGGCCAGTCTCTGCCCCTGTGGGAGCCCCTGTCCCAGCCTTAGTGCCTGGCCCAGTACTGCCAGTCCCAGTCCTGGACCTGGGCTGGAGAAGAACAGAACTCTTGTACCAGAGCAGCGAGAAGAATCTGAGCTACGCCAAGGCACGGTAGGAGCTACCACCCGCTCACCCATCCACCTCTGAAAGGCTCCCCAAGGCCAGGGCCTTGACCTAGACTCTGGTCCCTGGCACTGCACCTGCCTGTTCCTTCCTGTGTGTGTCTCTCTCCTCTCTCCTCACACTGGCCCTCTCCATTTGTCCCAGCTCTGTCTTCTGTATCGCCCTGTCTCTGTCCCCTTTCTCATTTCTGACCCCTTTTCTCCTTCTGACTCCCTCTGAAGGGGTCTCTCCTCTTCTAGTCCCCCGCTGCTCTGCCTGCCTTCCTCTCTCTGTCACTCTCTTTTCCTGCCTTCTAAATCTTCTCCTGGCCCTCCCCAGCTATCAGTGACAGCTTTGGGCAGGGAAGGGTGGCTGGATGTTGTCCTGGGCCTGGGTTCTGTCCTCTGTAGGCAGGAGCTGGAAGAGCACAGCCTCCAAAAGTTGTATCAGAACTGGGAGGAGAGGCCTGAGGAACATCTCACCCTGCAACAGGAGGAAGGTGAGGGCAGGGAGTCCCGCTCAGGCAGAACCCTCAGTCCTGTGGGGTGTGCAGGTGCATGGCGGGTGGGGTATTGTGCAGATCAGCAGCTTTGTGTCACAGCCTTGCAATTGGCCTGAGGGGACAGTTCAGGGAAGGAGGTTGAGCCACGCCACTGGAGGGAGCCAGAGTTCGTGCTGTGTCCTCTGCCTTGAGGTCCAGTTCCAGAGCTGCCTCTCTGAGAGAATGATGAGAGCCTGGCCTGCCAAACAACAATCACAACTACAATAAAAAAAAATAGCTGAGCATTGTGGTGGGTGTCTGTAGTCCCAGCAACTTGGGAGGCTGAGGCAAGAGAATCTTTTAAACCCGAGTTTGAGGTTGCTGTGAGCTGCGACACCATGGCACTCTACCAAGGGTGACATAGAGAGACTGTCTCAAAAAAAAGAAAATTTAAACTTCCAGGCCTTTTGAGGGACCACATCTGCTTGAGAGTTCTGGATTTTTTGGTTCCTTTTGGGATATGCCTGCCTATGGCAGGTCTCCACTTGCCCCAACCCTAATCCTAGGCCTACATCTTCTCCAGAGTTCAGCGCTGTTGGTTAGAGGCTTATAGACTTACAGAGTCTATTGTGTACCACGTGCAGAATTAGTACCACAGCTCTAAGAGGGTGTACTGTCGTTACGCCATCATACAGATACAGAAATAGAGGCTCAGAGAACTGCAGTGGCTTGCCCACGGCAACCATCCTAGTCAGCTCATGCTGCCATAGCAAAGGACCCCAGGCTGGGTGGCCAAAACAACAGACATTTATTTTCTCACAGTTCTGGAGGCTGGAGTCCAAGTTCAAGGTGTCAGCAGGGTTGGTTTCTCCTGAAGCCTCTCTCCTTGGCTCACAGATGGCCACCTTCCTACTGAGTCCTCACGTGGTCTTTCTTCTGTGCACGTGCATCTCTGGTGTCCCTTTGTGTGTCCAAATTTCCTTTCTGTCTAAGGACACCAGTCAGATTGGATTAGGGCCCACCCTAATGGCCTCACTTTAACCTAATCACCTCTCAAAAGGCCCTATCTCCAAAAACAATCACATTCTGAGGTACCAGGGCTCAGGGCTTCAATGGAAGAATTTGGGGGACACAAACCAGCACCCCTGCTTTGTGGTAGAGCCAGTCGCTAAGTTCTGTTGATCTTGCTGTGGCTGAAAAACCAGACACCACACGTTATGGTTAGTATGCAGCTTTTATACCAGTGGGCACTACTCTGGGACTTTCTTGCCATCCTTCCTGTCCTTTGCTCTGGTCCAGACAACTGAAGATATCCCAGAAGCTGTGTCTATCTGGATAAGTGACTACAGACACCAAGGTCCAGGGCATGGACTTAGACTCAAAGGCCTGTCTGGAGCCAGGCATAGTGGCACCTGCTTGTAGCCCCAGCTAGTCAGGAGGCTGAGGCAGGAGGATTGCTTGAGCCCAGGAGTTCAAATCCTGCCTGGGCAACATAGTGAAACGCCCACCTCCAAGAAAGATGTTTCTGGCCACCTAATCTGTAAGCCTTAGTTTCCCCATCTTTACAAAGGGACTAAGCATTCTACTCTTACGAGGATATCTTGAGGATTAAATGAGAACGTGGCTCCCACCTGTAAACCCAGCACTCAGGGAGGCAGAGTCAGGTGGATCACTTGAGCTCATGAGTTTTAGACCAACTTCAGCAAGAGTGAGACTCTGTCTCTACTAAAAATAGAAGAACGTGCCGAGCATCGTGGCAGGCACCTATAGTCCCAACTACTTGGGAGGCTGAGGCAAGAGGATTAGTTAAGCCCAGGAGTTTGCTGTCAGCTGTGATGACGCCCCAGCACTCTAGCCTGGGCAGCAGACTGGGACTCTGTCTCAAAAATAAATAAATAGGGCAGCGCCTGTGGCTCAAAGGAGTAGGGCGCCAGCCCCGTATGCTGGAGGTGGTGAGTTCAAACCCAGCCCCAGCCAAAAACTGCAAATAAATAAATAAGTAAATAAGAACAAGGCTATAAAAAGTCTAGCCCAGTGCTTGGCACTTAGTAGGGTGTCCTAAAGTGGGTGTGCTTCTGGTGCCAGGCAGAGGCCACTAGTTAGCTTAGCTCTTGCCTCCCAGTCAAACCCTTGGCCTGGATGGAGAGTGAGATGAGTCAAGAGGACCACGTGCCTTTGCTTTCACTCTTGAATGACCTTTGCCCCTCCAGGATGGTGGGCAAGAGGAAAGTTGGGGAAATGGGATGAATGTGGAGAGCAAGAATGCCCCCACCCCCACCTAACCCCGGCCTCCCCTCAGCCTTCCGCAGCTACTTTGAGATCTTCAATGGCCCTGACGAGGTGGACGCGCAGAGCCTGAAGAACATCCTGTTCCACGTGGGCTTCTCCCTGACGCCGGACCAGGTGAAGGCTGCCCTGATGAGTGCTGATGTCAATGGTGAGCAGGGGTGAGGAGACGGGGCTCACTCAGAGCCCAGGCAGCTCTGGTTTCTCTGGTGCACAACCTGTGCGGTCTCATGGGGCTCTGGGCTCGGAGAATCCTGTGCTTCATCTAATGCTCTGTCATCACGGTCTAGAAATTCCTAGTAGTCTTATCAAGGGAGCCCTGTCCTGCATTTGCATTTTGTGCTGAGTCCCGCACATTATGTAATTGGTCCCGACTCCAGGAGTTTACGCCCCCTGAATGTTTACTCAGTGCCAGCTCTGGGGACCCAGAGGTGACAAAGACCTACCTCCTGACTCCAAGGTGTGAGTGATCTCAGAGATTCCCTTCCCTGCAGGCTCTCACATGTGCTCCAGCTCTGCCATGAGTCATTCATTAAACCAGCTGTATGACCTTTGGCAAGTCACTGAAGCTCAGTCAGCCTCAATTTCTCCAGCTGTAAAGTGGAGCTGATAACAGTACCTATCTCACCAGGCTGCTATGGAGATATAATGAGGCTGGGCACAGCGGCTCACGCCTGTAATCCTAGCACTCTGGGAGGCTGCGGTTCAAGACCAGCCTGAGTAAGAGCAAGATCCTGAGACCCTGTGTCTATTAAAAATAGAAAAACCAGCTGGGCGCTGTGGCAGGTTCCTATAGTCCCAGCTACTCAGGAGGCGGAGGCAGGAGGATCGCTTGAGCCCAAGTGTGTGAGGTTGCTGTGAGCTATGACGCCAGGGCATTCTACCTAGAGCAACAGAGTGAAACTCTGCCTTAAAATAAATACATAGGCTTGGCGCCTGTGGCTCAAGCGGCTAAGGCGCCAGCCACATACACCTAAGGTGGCAGGTTCGAATCCCCAGCCCGGCCCCACCAAACAACAATGATGGCTGCAACCAAAAAATGGCCAGGCGTTGTGGCGGGTGCCTGTAGTCCTAGATATACAGGACACTGAGGCAACAGGATCACTTAAGCCTAAGAATTTGAGGTTGTTGTGATCTATGTATGGTGCCACATCACTCTACCTAGAAGACTCTGTCAATAAATAAATAAAGTGGCTTGGGAGAAGGGGTCAGGAAGGCTTCCTGGAGGAGGCAGGTGATGGCTGAGCCAAGTTGTGAAAGATTAAGCAGGAGGGAGGAGGCAAGCAGGAAAAGGAGAAGGAAGAACGGTGTTTCTGGTGGCAGATACAGCCTGTACAAAGGGAAGAGAGTGCAGGGTGAGGGGAATCTCATGGGGGTTGCTGTGGCTGGATGCAGCGAAGGATATGGGGTTTGAGAACAGTGGACCTGTGCAGGGCCTGGGCTCCTGACCACCAGGTGTCATGACTCTGTTCCCTCCATCCCTGCACAAGTCAGCAACTGACCCCAGCTCTGCCCGGTGCGGCCCTGAGTAAGAGCTGTCTTTTCTCTGTACTTTAGGTCTCATGTGGAATATAGGGATAAGAGTACTCAGCATTGGCTGGGTGCCCACAGCTCAGTGGTCAGGGCGCCAGCCACATGCACCGGGGCTGGTAGGTTTGAATTCAGCCAGGGCCTGCTTTGACAAAAACAAAAAAATAGCCAGGCTTTGTGGCGGGTGCCTGTAGTCCGAGCTACGAGGGAGGCTGAGGCAAGAGGATCACTTGAGCCCAAGGTTTGAGGTTGCTATGAGCTATGAGGCCACGGCACTCTACCACCGAGGGCGACAAAGTGAGACTCTGTCTCAATAAAAAAAAAAAAAAAGAGTATTTAGCATCAGGGCCAGGTGCGGTGGCTTACGCATGTAATCTCAGCACTCTGAGAGGCTGAGGCAGATGGATTGCTTTAGCTCAGGAGTTTAAGACCAGCTTGAGCAAAAGCAAGACCCCGTCTCTAAAAAATAGCCAGGAATTGGGGGCAGCGCCTGTGGCTCAGTAGGTAGGTCGCCGGCTCCGTATACTGAGGGTGGCGGATTCAAACCTGACCCCAGCCAAAACCGCAACAACAAAAAAAATAGCTGGACGTTGTGGCCATTGCCTGTAGTCCCAGCTACTTGGGAAGCTGAGGCAAGAGAATCACCTAAGCCCAGGAGATGGAGGTTGTTTTGAGCTGTGATGCCATAGCACTCTACTGAGGGCGATAAAGCAAAGACTCTATCTCTAAAAAAAAAAAAAAAAAAAAGCCAGGCACATTGTGGCAGGTGCTTGTAGTCCCAGCTACTGGGGTGGGGTGGGGTGGGGGTGGGATGCTGACACAAGAGAATCACTTGAGCCCAAGAGTTTGAGGTTGCTGTATGGCACTCTACCCCAGGGTAGAAAAAAAGGAGTACTCAGTAGCCTCAGATGGCTGCTTTAAGGGTCAGAGATCATCTACTATGCACCTATCAAGCACCTGCCTGTCTTAAGCCCTGAGGACACAATACAAAACAAAACAGAATCAGTCCCTGCCTCCCAGAATCGTCATTCAATTCCAGATCTTACGGGGATTTTATGAGTGTTTGACGGGGCATCTGAGCTGGTCTGGTCTGCATCTCTGAGGAAGGAATGGTCAAATGGAAGCATGTATAGGATGTTTACTAAGTCAAAGAGTTGGAGACTCCTGGAGAGAATTCTAGAAAGAGGAAGCAGAATGTGCAAAGGGCTTGAGCAGGAAAGAACGTGGCCTCAGGAGAGCAGGTGCCGGGCAAGCTTGGCACAAGGTGAGGCTGGAGACAGGTGACATGCAGATCCTCCAGGAGATTTTAATTTTCATCTTCTACTTCATGTGCCATTTTCTGCGTTGAATATGCATCATTTTTGTAATTAGACCCAGTGAGTAACTGCTAGTAACCAGGCCTGGGCTGCGGTGCCTGGACCTGCTCAGGAAGGCCCTTGCCCACCTGGTTAACTCCTCTGGCCTCCACAGGAGATGGTCACGTGGACTTCAAAGACTTCTTGGATGTGATGACAGACACCAGGCGCTTCTTCTGTTCTGTGGGTGAGTGAGGATGAGCCCAGGGCAGTCAAAGCTGGAGGAGGGGCCCAGAGGCTGGTGAGGGGGCATTTAGGACCACCAAATAGTAATGGCAGCCACCATCCCATGTCCCCAGAACAGAATGCCCTGATGGACATGGCTCTCCCAAACCCCCACACTCTACTCTTTGAGATCCTGTCCCTGCTGGTGGAGATGCTGGCTTTACCAGAGGCAGCCTTAGAGGAAATTACAAAGTGAGTGGGGCTGGTTGTTGGGGGTGGATGGTTGTGGACACTGAGGTGGCACTTTGGGAACTTTTGGTAGTTAAGATGCTTCATCACAAGTGAAAGAAACCTGGTGGGGTGCAGGCTCACACCTGGAATTCCAGCCCTCTGGGCGGCCGAGGCTGGAGAATCACTTGAGCTCAGGAGTTTGAGACCAGCCTGAGTAAGAGTGAGACCCCATCTTTACTAAAAACAGAAAAATCAGGCGGGCATTGTGGTGGGCTCCTGTAGTCCCAGCTACTCAGGAGGCTATGGCAGGAGGGTTGTTTGAGCCCCAGGAGTCTAGGAGTTTGAGGTTGCTGTGAGCTATGACGATGCCATTGCACTCTAGCCACATTAACAGAGACTGTCTTTAAATAAATAAAACAAGTGGAAGAAACTCAAATAAAAATGGCTTAAGCAAAGGCATTGGCTTAAATAACTGTTTAGGGTCTCAGGAATGGCTAGATCCAGGAGTCCAAATAATACCAGTAAGGCTTTATCTTGCCATCTGTGCATCTTGGTGCATTGGCTTGGAGCTCAGCTAGGCTGTCCCCACAGCCTTAGGGGTAGCAACCGCAGCCCCTTCGTCATACCCTCCTAGTATAAAAGAGGAATTCTTTCCTATAGGACTCAGGGGGCAATCACAGAAGGGAAATCTTACAGACCCCACCTGGGGCCAGAAGACACAAAGCTGTGCCTGTCTCTAGGGCATAGAAAGTAGGTAGGCAGGTAGACAGAGGTTCATCTAAGGAAGAGACGGCCACGGGAGAAAAGAACGTGAACTTTTCAGTTCTAGAGCCAAAGGTGAAGGCAGACTAGCCCACTGATCTCCAACCAGCAGTTTCAGGCCATGATGCCTTGAAGGAGCCCCGAGCCTCCATTTCTTGTCTTTGAAATATACATATTTTAATACTTGCTCCTCAATAATTACTAGCTTCAGGGGTGGCACCTGTACTCAGTGGGTAGGGTGCCAGCCACGTGCACTGAGGCTGGCGGGTTCAAACCTGGCCCAGGCCAGCTAAAACAACAATTGCAACAAAAAAATAGCTGGGCGTTGTGGTGGGCACCTATAGTCCCAGCTACTTGGGAGGCTGAGGCAAGAGAATCACTCAAGCCCAAGAGTTTGAGGTTGCTGTGATGCCATGGCACTCTACCCAGGACAACAGCTTAAGACTCTGCTATAAATAACAAGAACAATAATAATAATAATAATAATAATTACTAGCTTCGGGGCTGGGCAAGGTGGCTTTAATCCTAGCACTCTGGGAGGCTGAGGCGGGTGGATTGCTTGAGCTCAGGAGTTTGAGACCAGCCTTAGCAAAAATGAGACCCCGTCTCTACGAAAACTAGAAAAACTGGCCAGGTATTGTGACAGGTGTGTGTAGTAGTCCCAGCTACCTGGGAGGCTGAGGCAGGAAGATCGCTTGAGCCCAAGAGTTTGAGGTTGCTGTGAGCTAAGATGCCATGGCCCTCTACCCAGGACAACAGAGTAAGACTCTGTTTCAAAAAAATCAAAAAACCAAAAACAAAAAAACTAGTTTCTAGCAGAGGTGGTTGTGAGGGTCAAATGAGATCAGAATGCAAAGGCCCTTTGTCAACTGCTTTGCACAGTTTTTGTAACTGTATGAGAGAAAACCCCAGGATCTGGTGGGAGGAAGAAAGAATTTGGAGCTCTGTCTGTGCTTCTTACTAGTACAGCAACCTTGGGCAAGTCACCTTCTTTCAAGCCTCGGTTTCTTCATCTGTAAAATGGATGCTTATTTCCTTGATTCTGCAATGCAAACGAGAGGTGATGCAAGGGTAACTCACAAAATCGAATGTGCAGGGACCCGTGTCTCAGGCCACTGGGGTCTTCTCTCCACTTAGCACACAGAGGCTTGCCTTGTCATTCAATAAGCAGGGCTCATTTTTTCCTACCACAGAGCAGGCTTTTTCTTCATGGGTGGGAAGAAGGGGAATGATTGCAGCCTGCTCCAGTAACATCAACTCGGCAACTCCAAGGACAAGAGATCTTTCTCCTGCCAGTATTTGTAATTCACTCAAAATATATACAACATAAATATATCACTTAAAAAAGCCATAAAACAGGCTCGGCGCCTATAGCTCAACTGGCTAAGGCGCCAGCCACGTACACCTAAGGTGGCGGGTTCGAATCCCCAGCCCGGACCCACCAAACAACAATGACGGCTGCAACCAAAAAATAGCTGGGCGTTGTGGCGGGCGCCT
>CAUYTI010078292.1:0-21423 GCA_963575145.1 Galago senegalensis
GACCAGCGGGAGCCTGAGCAGGAGAGATCGCAGTGCTGACCAGCAGGAGCATGAGCAGGAGAGATCGCAGTGCTGACCAGCAGGAGCATGAGCAGGAGAGATCGCAGTGCTGACCAGTGGGTGCATGAGCAGGAGAGATCACAGTGCTGACCAGCGGGTGCAGAGCAGGAGAGATCGCAGTGCTGACCAGCGGGAGCATGAGCAGGAGAGATCGCAGTGCTGACCAGCAGGAGCATGAGCAGGAGAGATCGCAGTGCTGACCAGCAGGAGCATGAGCAGGAGAGATCGCAGTGCTGACCAGCGGGTGCAGAGCAGGAGAGATCGCAGTGCTGACCAGTGGGTGCAGAGCAGGAGAGATCGCAGTGCTGACCAGAGGGTGCATGAGCAGGAGAGATCGCAGTGCTGACCAGCGGGAGCCTGGTCGTGGCATCCTCCTCTTCCTCTCCACCAGTCAGAGCAAAGCTTCACATACCTCTTTACCAGGAAAGTGAGAAAATTATTAAAATGTAGCAAAGTGTGCAGGAGAACTTCTAGGATACTTCAAACAGACTAGTCAGAGTGGACGTGTTGCGAACGCAGAGGACGGTCTATTCATCCCGCAGATGACACAGCCCACACCTCACCCTCGTCTCCGGGGAATCGGGGAAAAGTCACCTGTTGAGGGGTTGAAACCAGGAGAGGAAGCACTAATCACAGAAATGGTGACTAAGGTGGATGGTTTCAGGCAGTGCAATGAGGCCAAGAGGAAGAGGGGATTTCACCTGATCTGGGGACAAGAAGGCACCATGACAACTTGATAGTCAAACTGCCACCGTGTAACCACGTAGGCCTCATCCATGTACTTCTGGATGTTTGAGGAAGCTTTTTGCACTTGGGTTTGAACTTTCATACGTTTGACAGGGTTTGGGACGTCTTTCCTAAGTCGTTTTCCCATAAGCCTCAGAGTCAACTAAGGTAGGCATCAAGATTTTTAAAAATCAGCATCATTGACATTTAATTTGCATAGAGCAAAATGTACCCATTTTGCAATTTTAACAAACTTACATTCTTAGGTAACGGCTCTCACAATAAAGATAATAACCTTCTCATGCCCAAGTAACTAGAAATCTAATTTCTGTTGTGTTAAATAGTCTCAAAAACACACAAGTAGATATGCATCATTAAAAACCCCATGGTTATAGCTTGCAGGCTCTGTTTGTACCTTTTTTATGCAATTTAAGTTGAGCTCTAAAAACCTGGTTGAATTTAGAAAGGCAACAGGTCGGGTGTGGTGGCTCGCACCTGTAATCCCAGCACTCTGGGAGGCCGAAGCAAGTGGATTGCTTGAGCTCAGAAGTTCAAGACCAGCCTGAGCAAGGGTGAGACCACCGTCTCTACTAAAAATAGAAAAACAAACCATGTATAGTGAAGGGCACCTGTAGTTCCAGGTGCTTGGGAGACTAAAACAAGAGAACTGCTTGAACCCAAGTGGCTATGAGCTATGACACCACAGCACTCCACCAAGGGTGACAAAGGGAGACTCTATCTCAGAAAATAATAGTAATAATTAATTTTTAAAAATAAATAAAATAATAAAAAGGCAACAGACTGAGCAGGGTGGCTCATGCCTATAATCCTAGCACTTTGGGAGGGCAAGGCAGGTGGATTGCCTGAGTCAGTCAGGAGTTCAAGACCAGCCTGAGTAAGAGCGAGACCTCATCTCTAAAAACAACCAGGTGTTATGGTGGGCACCTGTAGTTCCAGCTACATGGAAGGCTGATGCAAGAGAATCATTTGAGCCCAAGAGTTTGAGCTTGCTGTGAGCTATGACACCAGGGCACTCTACCGAGGGTGACAAAGTGAGACTATGTCTCAAAAAAATAAATGAAATAGTAATATTCATAATAAAGCAAGAAATCCTCGTGTTTGGCAGCACAACCAGCCACCTATATTTAACAACAACTTATTACATATTCTGTAATGAGTAAAAGAATAGAGTAGAAATATCCCTAACACAAATAAAAGATAGATTCTTGAGGTGATGGATACCCCAGCGGTCCTGATTTGATCCGTACACACTGTCTGCTAGTGCCGAAACACTACATGCACTCCACAAATAACTACCACCACTATGTGTGCATGACAATGACGCTTCTTTAATCTTAAAAGGCAAAGAATCATACAAATTCTCGAGATGCATTGAACTCAGCAAGGAATGCAGTGTGATAATTTGAACCAGTACCACCCAGTGCCAGCTCACAGGCCATGTCATGTCCCCAACCTGCCACCTTGCTGCTGTTGCAGTCCTGGCCTGTGTACCCACATATCCCTCAGCTCCCTGTCAAGTGCAAGAGTGTGGTCTCATGAGATCGTAAAGGAGCTGAAAATCTCCTCTCACCTCGTGACTTGTAGCCATCATAACATAGCAGGGGAACTGCTCTATGTTTTAAATGAACGTAGTGTGGCCTGGGTGGACAGGGGTTGTGATGTCCACAGCCGTGTGCGGTGATGTCGTCAGCCTTCACCTTCACTCACCACTCACGGGCTCACCCAGGGCAGCTTCCTCTCCCGCAGGCTCCACTCATGTCACGTGCCCTGAACAGCTGTACCATTTTTAATCTTTTGTGCCATGTGTTTACTGAACCCTTTCTATGTTTAGATACACAAATGCCTACCGTTGTGCCCCAGCTGCCAGCAAGATGCCGTAGTCACACTCTGGGGGTGGAGAAGGCTGCACTGTTCCTCCTGGGTAGGCAGCCGGTGACACCATGTCTGTGTAAGTGCACCTAAGGTGTGTGAGATGATGGCATTGCTCGTGTCCCTGTTGTGGAGTGACACATGACCATGCCACCATCTGGGGCTTGGAGAGCCACCTCACTGAGTGCTGACTCAGGCCCACGTGATGACCACCGTCCAGGGCTTGGAGAGCCACCTCACGGAGTGCTGACTCAGACCCACGTGGTGACCACCACCCAGGGCTTGGAGAGTCACCTCACTGAGTGCTGACTCAGACCCACGTGGTGACCACCGTCCAGGGCTTGGAGAGTCACCTCACTGAGTGCTGACTCAGACCCAAGTGGTGACCACCGTCCGGGGCTTGGAGAACCACCTCACTGAATGCTGACTCAGACCCATGTGGTGACCACTGTCCGGGGCTTGGAGAGCCACTTCAGTGAGTGCTGACTCAGACCCATGTGGTGACCACCATCTGGGGCTTGGAGAGTCACCTCACTGAGTGCTGACTCAGACCCAAGTGGTGACCACTGTCCGGGGCTTGGAGAGCCACCTCACTGAGTGCTGACTCAGACCCATGTGGTGACCACCGTCTGGGGCTTGGAGAGTCACCTCACTGAGTGCTGACTCAGACCCAAGTGATGACCACTGTCCGGGGCTTGGAGAGCCACCTCACTGAGTGCTGACTCAGACCCACATGATGAACGGCCAGTGTATTAACACCCTGCTGGTGTTGATTTTCTAACCTTAAAAATTAAAATTTTTCTAAAAGGTACACAAATATTCTTTTAAAATATCTCACGAAAAAAGTCTTTTAAAGTATCTCAAGGAAAGAGAACAAGAAAGACATCCAATGGGCCAATCGTATATTTTGAGCATGAAGATCAATAGAAAAAGCTTAAATATAAGCAACTGGACTTAATGACACAGGACAATTCGATCGTCTCCTTATATGTCCCCCTGGTAATTCTCCAGGTTGTTTCTGAAGTGGCCCAGGTGTGATAGGAGAGCTGTGTCACTTCTAAATTTCATCAACGTATCCAGTGATGTGCAAATAAGACAGCCCCTCGCAGCAGTACTGTATGGCTATGATCCATAACTGGACAATGTTCATTACGCCTAATGCAGAAAATACAGAATATATTTATGCAAATTAACAGCACAGTCAAGGGAACCGTCATCGAGGCAGGAAGAGGATGCCGTGTTGGTTTGTCTGGAATTAGTCATGATGTCTCCCTCTGTCCACCACTGCAGCTCAGCTCCCGGGGGCCAGATGAGCTGGGGTGGTGGCCACAGCTTCTGCACAGGCCTGTGGTTCACTCTAGACAAACAGCCAGCATGGAAGACCCTCTGTCCGGCCGTCATTAGGATTGCTGTGCACTTGGGGTCATTACAGTGCTGTGAATGCCACCGAACCTCCCACATCATGGGGTGGGACTCAGTTGTCAGTAAAATGTTTCATTTTAATTAAACTAAATTGCTTACAGGCTGGGATTATTTGATGTAATTAATAAAGTATAAACATATGAGAGGTACTGAGTGTGGCCTAATTGTACATATCACAGTTTCCTGCTTGTAAGTAATAAAGGGGTGGGCTTTGTAAGGTGGCTACATGGGCATGATTGCCGGAAATTGAAGAAAAATTAACAGGTGCACAAACAAAACATGGGCCAGGTGATCCTGAAAAGATGAATTCAAGGCAGACTTGGAAATGTAAGGGGGTGCTTGTAACGAAAGGGACGGTGAGGGCCGTCCAGCAATCAGGGACTGTCTTTTCCATTCAGAGGAGGCATCACCCACCAAGCGTGGACACCACCGTGGGCCCCCCTTCTTTCAGAAGATGCAGAAACTTTCTCAATCAGTGAAAGAGGCAGGAAACACAGATGTAGTTTGATTTTGCACGCAGGGGCCACAGACACCCCAAAATCGGGCGTTACTACCAAGGGCACATTTTCTGCTCCCAATTTGGAGGTCACTCATTTCCAAAGCGGATTCCTGGAACACTCAAACATCCCTGCTACTGATTCATTTGACTCGAAAGTGCACCCCAGTTGCTGATTACTTCAGCTGCGAATGGTCCCTCTGTCTGGATGGTCTTCCAGGGGCCTGTTAGAACTTCCTCGGTTATTAACAGGCTTGATTGTCTTCTCTTCCATGGAAACTCTCCCGTGCAAATCTTCACTGGCCTGTTCCCTAAAGTCCCAAAGCTTTCTGGGGCACTGGGACCCCACATCCCACCTTTCCCCTGCAAGTATTCCCCTCCCTGACTCTAAGTCTCTGAAGCAAAGAAACTGTGTGCAATGGTCTTGCTATTTAGAGGGGGACAAGGTGTAGCTAAAAGCAGTTATGTGATTTAGGGAAACTGCAGAGTGTGTTGGTGGCAATAAGAGAGTGAGGACCCGAGACCCTCGATCAGCTGTCAGCACACAGGCTGTTCTTTGCCCATGATTTAAAGCTTCTATTTAGACTTCTATCCACATCCGTCTCAGGAAAATAAATGGTCACAATGCAGATTCCAATATATAATCCAGATGGAAAGATTCATACACTTTCAGAAAGTTTAAATCACCCCACAATGTGGGGTTCAACATTCTTATCAACTTCTGGGAATGTCTCAGACAAGGCTGTATAATGAATGAATATGGAAGGCCATCCCCCCAAAACTCACACAGGAACAAGAAAAAGGAAGAGTATCTACCAACACGTCATATTAATCAGCCTGCACTGTTACAAACAGGCTTAGCTTGGGGCCTCCCAAAATAAAAATGTCTTGTAATTGTTTTGTTTTGTTGAATTGTGTGTCTTATATTATCCACAGGAACTAGCTTAGTGGACAGGTCTCCACACGTGGCTTTGTGGGACGAACAGAGGACATCACTTATTCTGAGGTCATCTCAATTCATACATCTATTTTGATAATTAATGAATCATTTCTGTATCTTTATGTGAATATCAATGTATGCACCAACATTATAGTCACATGTCTATTTGCATTCTTAATGTATTTACACATTTGTACTATATATACACACACATATGTATTTAGAGAGAAAGGGAGGGAGGGAAAGAAAGCAGGAAGAGCACACTGAGTTCCAGTTCAAGAGCTAATCTACTGATCAATTTAAGTTAGAGAGCTGTAATTTTTAAACCAAGTTTTCGCTGCTTCTGCATCAGCTCCCCTCATCCGAGTGCTGAGCAGAGGTGTGCTGAGGGCGCGTTCACTCTTCTTCCCTAGTTTACAAGACATTGCTCTAAAGAAATACGTGTGGGCAGCCAGAGGTTGTGGGCACCTCTGTTCCCAGCTACATGGGGGGCTGAGGCAAGAAAATCGCTTAAGCCCAGGAGTTTGCAGTTGCTGTGAGCTGTGACACCAGGGCACTCCACACAGGGCAACAGCTTGAGACTCTGCCTCAAAAAAAAAAAAAAAAAAGGAAGGAAATATGTGTGGAAAATACAGAAGCACAGGTGAAATAGTGAGGTGTGGAGCTGCTCGACATGGCTTGGTGGCTGGGAGGCCCCCCAAGACCCTTCCCGGGGGCACTCCTGCCGCTCCAGTCCCCCAAAGCCCTTTCTGCCCTGTCTGCTTTTCACTTCCTTACCCTTGAAGAATAACTAGCTCAAAGTGCCACGGATGCTTGTGTGTGAAGTAAGAAAGCTTGTTTGAAATAGTTTAGCAAAGGAAAATGCGTGAGGTTCCCTGAACCTTTTTGACATTCCGTGGGTCACTGAAACTCTTCACAGCTTCATGTTCACATGGCCACTGCCTGCCGCTGCCCACCAACCACGTCCCCTCCTGGGACAGCCCTGCTGGCCATGAACACAGGGGCTCATCCAAGACATGTGCTCTCCCCTCCAGGTACGGAGCCCACAGTGTCGTAATCCTCAGGCCCCCACCTCCCGGGGTGCCCCCACCACTCCCGCCCTCCACCTGATGAATAAGTAACTCTGAGATGTCTGCATCCCTACAACCATTTTTACTTTTTGTTTAACTATTTTGACGGGACTATTTCTAAAAGTGTTAACATAATTTGCAGGTAAACAAAGTGTGACTGCTCATTTTCCCGGGGACTCAGGCATCACGGGCACACCGGTGTGGTTCACGGGGACTTGGGCATCACGGGCACACTGGTGTGGTTCGCCAGGTGGGGAGGACCCAGGCATCACGGCACACTGGTGTGGTTCGCGGGGACCCAGGCATCACGGCACACTGGTGTGGTTCGCAGGGACTCGGGCATCACAGCACACTGGGGTAGTTCGCCGGACGGGGAGGCAGTGTGGTTTATTCTCAACGGAAGCCCTTCATCTGCTGTTCACTGTCTTCTGCGGCTTCTCTGGATCGTGGTGCCCTTTTTTTGTGGTCTCTTCCTTTTAAATTCTTAGTCTGTCCCTACTCTGCACGCAGAGAAACAAGAGTCTCCAGGTGTACCACCGACTTGCCAAATCATTGGCCTTCCCCTCATGGTGGTAGATGTACTAAAAATGACAGAATTTCTCCCCCCCCCCCGGAATATCCTACATTACACCTCACCACTCTTTTCCCCAGGGCTCCCAAGTGAGGCTGCTCCCTTGTTTGGAAGGCTAAGGGTGTTTGTGTTGCGAGCTCAAGGAGAACTTTGCATTCATCGTGCTCCCTTGACCATTAAAAACAAAAAGTCAGTCTCAGCACCTTTAGCATGGTGGTTAGGGTGCCAGCCACATACACCGGAGTTGGCGGGTTCCAACCTGGCCCAAGCCAACTAACCAACAATGAGAATTGCAACAAAAAAATAGCTGGGCGTTGTGGCAGGCCCCTGTCGTCCCAGCTACTTGGAAGGTTGAAGCAAGAGAATGTCTTAAGCCCAAGAGTTGGAGGTTGCTGTGAGCTATGACAGCACAGCACTCTACACAATGTGTCTCAAAAAAAAAAAGTCATATGAAAAATCAAGCCACGTTTTCTTGAAATATAAGAGTGGAGGGTGATTTATTAGTGAAATACGGGAGGAGGGGACTTGGTGATTTTCATCCCGCAGCTGCTGCCTAGGAATGGCCTTCATCACTGCTCCACAGGAACTAGTTTTCCCCTGGCGGAGGAGCCCCAGGTAGGGAGAGGCGTGCACAGCCCGCTTTGCTCTGCCCGAGTCTTAGACCAGCACACTTGCTGTCTAGCGTACAGCCTGGCAGCACCCTGGAACCCACATCAAGAAAGCGTCTGGGTGACGGCACCAAGGGGGCCTTTGCCCTGCAAAACAATTGCTTGCAGCACCTTCAAGCTCCTCTCCAAGTCCAGCCACCAGACCCGGCCAGGCTGGTGGTATGTCTTGCAAGTCTGGCCGGGTCCCCCTCAGGCCTGCCTGGAGCAGGTGGCCACACCACCCTCCTGCTGACATTCACTCCAGGAACTCCAGCCTGCGCGGTTCTGAAAGTTTTCTGTTTGAGAGTCTTAATGCATATTTACACATATATTTAAAATATTAATATTTAAAATGTAATTAAAAGATTTAAACCCATTTTAATACTAAAGGGAATCAAACAATGATGTCTGTGGCAGCGTTCCAGTTCCCGAGAGACTGCCAGTCCGCACGATTCATTAACTTTGAGGAGCAGCCTCCTGGGCCTCCTTCGCTTCTTGGGAGATGAAATGGGGGGATACTGCGAAGAGCAGGGAGAAGCCAGCAGGACCTGGGGGACAGAGGGGTGGGGAGGCCTGAATTCTGCTGGTCAGGGAGGAGGGCAGCAGCCGCAGGTTGGGGGTAGACTCCCACCTTCTCTTTGCCCCTGGGGCAAGTTCTTAGCTAGGATGGCATTCCTGTCTTCAGCAGTGTTAATGTTTGGGACCAGAGAAATGTCTGTTGGGGGGCTGTCCCGTGCGCTGTGGGGTGTCCAGCAGCACCCTGAGCTCTCCACACCAACCCCTCTCCCCACAGCTGGAACAGCCAGAAATGTGTCCTGACGTCACTGCATGCCCATGGGCAGCAAAGCCATCCCAAGTCGAAGAGCTGCCCCAAGTTGAAGAGCCGCAGTACCGTCTGCCGGCTGGGAGGAACCAGGCCAACTGCCTGCCCGTCTGGGGGGCTGCAGACTCCCCCGAGTGGCCTAAGTGCAACAGCCCCTCTGCACAAAACCTGAGTTCCACCTTGGAAGGAAAGTAGAGGCCATTTGCACATTTTGTGACATAAAGAACAGATAAACACCTGTCTGATTTTGCCTCTCTCCCACCCTCCTACCAGAAAAGACTGAACTCACTGGCTCAGCTGGCTTTTGGACTGACTGTCAGAGAAGAGACGGCTTCCCATGGTGTGTTTCAAAGCAGCTTCCTTCTGAGGAAAAGGCTCCTCCCTGCTCAGGTCTGAGGTGTGGACGCACTGAGCTCAGGCACTGTCTCCTGAGGGTCATGGTTCAGAGACAATGCCAACAGCCTGCCCACACAGACACCATCTGGGAAGGACAGAGAGGAAAGAGGGTGACACAGGGTCTCTGTCACCCACGCTGGAGGGCAGTGGCTTCACTATAGCTCACTCTAAGCTTGAACTCTTAGGTTCAAGGGATCCTCCTGCTGCAGCCTCCCCAGTAGCTGGGACTACAGGCCCACCAGCTAATTTTTTAATTTTTTTGCAGAGATGGGGTCTGTGTTGCCCAGTCTTAAACTCCTGACCTCAAGCAGTTCTCCCACCTCAGCCTTCCAAAGTGCAGGAGTCATAAGCCAGAGCACCCTTCCAAAAGAACTCTCCCAGTTGGTTTTTCTGTTTGTTTGTTTGCAGTTTTTGGCCGAGGCTGGGTTTGAACCCACCACCTCCAGTCCATGGGGTCGGCGCCCTACTTCTTGAGCCACAGGCGCTACCCAGAACTCTCCCGATTGAACTTCACCCCCGCCATACCTGGCTCTGTGCTGGGCCATCTAATGTCTACACTAAGCCAGTGTTTTCCAGTCATTTTATCTCAGGGCACACTTGAACCTGTAGTTAAACTTCCACAGAGCACTTAGATTATGTTAATCAAAAAAAGAAAGAGTTAAAAAAAAAAAAAAGAGAATCTTCTTCCTGTGCTTTGAGCTTCTTTTGAAAATAATTTTATGAATGATCTTTAAAATGTTTCATGGCACACTTAAGATCCTCCCACTGCACACCAGTTGAAAATCACTGCACTGTGATCATATAATTTCCCTCCACACTCCATGCCACTATGATATTTTACCAATTTATCAACAGGATGGACAGGGGTACTTGAGGAATTATTTATAACTTTTAGAAATTATTATGAAAACATTTATTGGAAAAAGAAAGAACAAAAGATGTGAACTCAAATGTCATAGAAAAGAGAAAATGTTAATAAATACATCATTAAAATTATATTTACAAATTAAATTTAAAATTTAATTTACAATTTAATTCATAATTAAAGAATGCAAATCGAAATAATGCCCATTTCCCCATTGACAATAAAGAGAAAAAAGAAGAGACAAAATGTTTGAAAACCCTGCTGTCAAACAGAGTATAGGAGATGAGGCTCCATCCTACGTGGTTGGTGGTGTGAGAATTGATCGATCGTGTGGGGAGGGTTTGGTAATAAGTAACAAGATTTAATTCTATCACCTTGCTGATGGCACAATTCTAATATTAGAAATTATCCCTAAAGTCATACAAAAACAGTAAGTATAAAAAAATTCACACAAAAAATGTTCATCAGAATTGACAAAAATGTCCCTTAGAGAGACAGGCGTGAATAAGAGACTTTGTGGCATGGACACAGGGAACCCTGGGGAGGCCCAGCACCTGTGGGGACCTGGGGGCGATGTCTGGGTTCAAGGCTGACTAAATGCTGTTAAATGGAGAGGTTTCTCTGCCACAGAACGGGGAGGTGCCTGCTCAGAGATGTCCCTGGAGAAGGTGAGGAAGAAGTTAGTGATGTGCATTTTCCAAATTTTCCAAATGAATTAATTTTAAAATGCAAATTGAACCAACTATATGGTGTAAGGTGAAGACAGGCTGTACATGGGTGAAGACAGCCTCACCCAGTATTTTTCTGAAGTCGGCTGGCCCTACAGAAGACCAACCCTGTCTGAAAAGGAACAGGAGGTTCTGAAGCCTCAGTCCACCTCCAAGACCAGGGTCCCGTCAGGAAGAAGCAGGTCACCTCCCTGTAGCCTGCACTGGCGCCTGGACACTGGTGTAAGGGTGATGTGTCACAGTGCTCCAGGAGGTAATGCCTACCACTAGGGCTGAGGACGTGGAGGAAGACAGTGCCGGGAGTGGTGCTATTTACACACAGAATGCAACCTGGAGTTATTAACAGAAACCTTTATCACCGCTGTTCATCGAAGGTAAGTAACAGAAATGGCCTGGGACTGCACGGCCTACGGTGTTTACCAAACAAATGCTTTTGCAAAGTTGGGAGCTCCTGAGTGGTCTGACCAACTCGGGGTCCTGCAAAGCCGCCCTCAGCCAGGCTTCGTGCACTCAGATGGAGATGCGCCCCATTGCTGTGAACATTTTGTTCCCATAAAACGCCAATTTGCCATTTTCAGGAGGAAGGCCCAGCAGCCTGCCATACCCCAAGGAGTAGCAGACTCTGTCCCTCCATTGCAAAATCAGCCTCAGATTCCATGTTGTCCATTTCTATGAAATTTAGCAAACAGTGCATTGCATTTAAATAAATTATAATAATCAAGCCCAGTGTTTGAATTAAAGCTTTTATTGCCTGATTTGACTGAATACTGTAAAAACCTCATTAATTTGTATGCCACTAATTTGTAATCTGTGATAAAGCGGACAGGCGGTTGGGGGAGGGGAGGGCCTGACTGCAGCTCTCTCTGCACTGCAAATCTTTTTCATGAAAGTGCAAATCAGTACTGTAAACAAGGTTGCAGGGGGCCTGATTTAAAATATTTAAGAAAATAAACTTTTCAAATACCTTTTAAGGCATCATTTACATGCATACAATTTATATGCTAATTACAAATCATTCTGTTCTATTCAGTAAAGAAATTCCCTTGAGAACCTCCACTGAGCTTCTTGCTTTTTGATTTTTTGGCCTGGGTGAAGTTACCATTGTACTGGAAAGTTAGGAAATGTGATGTGTTCACTATCACACTTTGTAATTTAAATGACTTTAATTCATTTGAATTGGTGAAATTTCACTGCAGTTTCTGGGGGTCCCTTTTCCTTTGCTTTCTACTGTTATTCTAAAGTGCCTCTCTCTAAGTCTGAATTCCTAAGGGAGAAGGGCGCTAGCTGCAGGGCACAGTAGTGGCTAAGGACTCCACTCTCTGTCTTGGAGCTGAAACCAGATTCTAACAGAATTCTTGAAGTGCAGGCTCCTGTGTGTGTCTCTGTAAGTATAAATATAAATAATATAAATATACCTCTACCAAAATGTGTTTTTATATACATAAAACAAAATTAATAAACTTGCAATCCTGGTGCTAGGTTTTAATGCCCAAATGACTTTACATCTGAGTTCACCATCCACATACAAATAAATGCTTCTCTCCAACCCAGAGCTATTAGGCTCACTGTGCCAGAAAAATGGAATCAAAAATTTAGATCATAACTGCAAGAACACACAGCCTTTCCAAGTGTGGACAAAACAGAAGGCAGGTGACCGAGCTATCTCTCCAACTACCCTGCCCCCAAAGAGATTGTTGTTACAAACTCTGTGTAACAACAATTGGGAAAAGCAAAGTGATTTTGGCGGGAAGGAGCGAAACCCAGGAATGCAAAGCAAGTGGGTCCCTGGCTGGGGCTTAACACGGCCCTGACACACACTCAACCCTTAAGCTGACTTTCCCCAATTTATTTCCTGTGGTAACTGGGTTACAAAATAAAATTAACATCAACCACAAACACCCGCCTTCCTAGTCTATAAGCTACACAGCAAATCTCCCGGAATATAACTGTCTGTGGGAACATAATTGTGTGTATGCGCTCACAAGAGAAAGACTGGAGTTCTTGGAATCTAGTGCATGCCTGGGAATCTCAGTCTTACAAAGTGTAATGATGCTTACGTGAAATATAATTGATGGAGAAGCTGCCTCAGATGTGTGGGCTAGGAAGGCAAATATAACTACCCTTTACTGTGCCTTCAAGGTTAGGATTATTGCAGCACTTAGACTTTTATTATAATCACCCAGAATGAGACGCCACACATGCTATATAGTGGACATGCTTCTGCCAATAGAAGTTTTCGCAATGCCTCATTAAGGATTTTAGTATATATTTATGTGATTCTCACCCTGATTCTCACCCTGCCTCCCAGTTTCGGTGCCACCACAGCCCACGTAAAGGCATATGTACATATTTTAATAAAAAATACTGCCATTAAAGATCATAAAATGATTACAATGAATAGATATTAAGATGTCACAGCTGTATAACCCATTCTTTTTATGTACTCCCGTGCTGAACTGTTTTATGACCTGTCATAAAGCTATTAAAGTACTGGTAATAAAGGATTGTAATTAGTGATAAAACCTTGTTGCTTAGTGAGCCAAGACAGTCATCCTTACTTTGAATTTTATTGAAAGTAATCAAGACAAAACCTTCAGCAATGTCAAATATCAGTCTGAAAACAAGGTTGTGGGGGGGGGATGTAATATTTCACCTTTCTGAGGATTTTTCCTTGGCATTATTTTGCTGATTAAAGAGGTTTTTTTTAATTTTTTTTTTTTTGTTGTTCATTTTTGCTGTGTTTTATTTTGTTTGTAAACATAAAGTACAGGGAAGTTCCTTCCAGAGCAAGGATAAACTGGCCAAGGACCCACGTGAGCTTGGGCCGTCCTTTGTCCCTGCTGTGTGGTCTCAGGGGGCTCTCGGGGGCCGCGTGTTGGGTGCTCCCTTCTGTTGGACACCCCCGGACTGCAAAGAAGACATCCTCTGAGCCAGCTGCAGAGGCAGGGCCCGGACCACTCCAGGACGGAGGAGTCGGGAAGGGAAAGAACAAAACACCGACCTTTTTGGCTATCAAATCAAATTAACGTTTTCCCTACTCATCCTGGTTGAATGTGAGCATCTCTGCCAGCGGCACAAAAGCCCCTGGCTAATCCAATCCGCACGGTCCTGCCGGGCTCCGCGTATGTGAGTCCACCTCCCGGAACACATCAGTTGTGCCAAGGCACTCAGAAGATTGCTTCTTGATGCCTGGAGTCTTGTGAAAGATGACATTTTCAGCTCCCTTAACGTGAATTTCCCATATCTCAACCTCAAAATTCTGGGTGGAGCAATTTTTTTCAGAGGATAAAAGCCTGGAATTGTCCTCACACAGTATCCAAATGGGGGGGGGTGCAGGTTCTCACTTGTGTGTGCCCCACACAGACAGCCCCCATCACAGCAAGGGGGGGGGCTGCAAAGGAGGCCTGGCAGTGTAAACTGGAGACCCAGAGACTTTAAAGTGACAAATCCAAGAACATATCAAAGCAAGAAGACCAGGTAGAGGGTCCCTTATTCTCAGCTCCTTCCAACCCGACTCTGCAACCCACTGTGCCCGGCTTTTCAAAGCCCTGAACTGAGCAATGGGGAAACTATAGTAACCGGTAATCGGCTTCAGCTCAATGGAAACTATGTATCTTGGTGGGTAACAAAGCTAGGGATAAACACACACACACTCTCCTCTCACACACTCACAAACCAAAAAAGCAAAACAAAGCCCCCACTAGCTCCCGCTGCAAAGACATGGGAGAGGCCAGGGCTAGGCCAGAAGTCTGCCCTGTGCTTGCCCCAGCCATAGCCCCAGCACTGGGTCCCACCTTGCCCCTGGGGAACTCAGGGCACTGCACACACACACACACACATACACAGTCCAGCAGCAAGGGAGACTCCAATGTGAGCAAGGTTGCAAGCAGAGAGGCTGAATAATTAACCCAACATTAAACAGAAGAGCTGAAATTAAATGAGGAAACTGGCTGGGTATCCAGGCAGACAACAGCATTTAATCATGAGTGCATTCAGATCCCTCTTTAGACTGGGGAAGGGTAAGAATCAGAGCAGCAGAAATCCTTTTATTTTATTTCGTTATTTACATCCTCCCCACTGTAATTCCACCTTATCATGAACACGGCCTGCGCTTTGCTCCCCACTGTCGAGGCACCTGCGTATGGGACCCAGTAGTGTGGTCTCTGGGAAGTCAGAGCCTGTCTACACTCCCCAAACGTCAGCACGGCCACATTATTCCCCTCACTTGAGATCAACGTGAAATCATGGGATACCAGAGGCTGATCACTTTAGCTAGCAGAGCAGAAAGATGGCTCGTCAGTTTTACTTTTTATCTTGGACACATCCAGGGTTGTTCCGCTCAGCGTGCAGGCTGCAGCAGTTGGTCAGGTCTAAGCTATGAGAAGTTAAGCTTCTGTGTTGGCGGCTGAGATACCAGCCGTAAGCTGACAAGTAATTAAACCGGCATATCTATAACAACTGTCATCTCTTATTTCAGTGCAACTTGGATATAAACCAAAGGCAAGAAAGCCAGAAAAAAAAAAAAAACCAGGAGAAAGTGAATGAGACTCGGACTAGTCCTCTGCTGGGTGGCCTTGCCTGGAGACTCTGTCCTCTTGGGCACTGCAGGTGGCCTTGCTGAACAGTCAAGAGGGACTTGGGCAGTTTAGTGGTATGCAGCCAACATCAAAAGGGCAAAAGAGTCACTGCTCCCTTTACTGCTGGACAGCTGGGAGAAAGACCTGATAAGGAGTGGATCTGAGCTCTGCAGTTATGAGGACACCGGGGATAGAAGGCATTCCAACACGCTGCAGGGGACCCGAAGGGGCTCCAGAGCACACCACTGCTGGGTGCCCTGCAGGCTCCCCTTGGAGCTGGTGCCTGAATGACTAGTGATGTCCACACACCTTCCCTCCCTATCCCCACTTTCTCACCCAGACACAGTGCCTGTTCTGGAGAGCTCCTCCTCCAGGAAACATTTTGTACTTACAGAGGGAGGAGCCCTCTGGAGGGGCCTTGGAGCATCCTGGGGCGCTGAGGGATGGGAAGCAGCAGGAGGAGGGGCCACAGAGCAGCCTTTTCGGGCTGGAGGCTCACGTCATGCTCTGACAGTCACGGCGGGCTCAGCTCCTTTGTGCATAGACTTCATTTGTTTGATGCATGTGAAAATAATCTTATGGGGACTATTAACTCTGAATGGAGATGGCTCCACACTCCCCAAGATAAACACAGAAGTGGTTCCCTCTGCATTCTTGGCCCTGGACTAGTTAGGTCAGGAGCCCAGCTTTAGGAGAGGGTGGAGATGGGGAGTCAGAGTGCGCCCTACACCCTGCTCCCCAGAGACTCACAAAGACTTCCTTGCCGGACACTAGACTCCACTGTACAGCTGAAGAATAGTATTATGGAAGGCTTCCAACCTCTAGACGTTCCTGTTTGCAGTAAGATTTGATATTTTCAAGTGAAAACTTTAAACGTTTTAGATGAGCTATTTACTCTCCCTCAAGACCATTATAATCCCCCCAAATATGGAGGCATGCACAGCACATTTGTTAAGGATCTAATTGCAAAAACATCTAGTGTTTTTCTTTTAAAACCTCTTAATACTTCCGTAGTGTTTTCTGTTCAAATGGCCCCTAAGCTTTGTTAATTTCCCAAGTAGTTAAACTTGGAATTACGTGCCAATCTTGGAGACACAGACCCCCGATCCAAGGCCTATCCACACATTCTGTTTATTTTTCTCCTAATGAAAAGTGTGACAAGCAAATAATTAAACTGAAAAGCAAGCATAAATTAGAGTCTGCAGCTAGAGAACAGATCGCCTTTTGAAGACTGCGTTTTAAAAGATACGCTTCAGGAGCACACTCACTTCAGTCACTTGAATTATCTGGCTTAAACTGTATGTGGTTCTTCTGTGAGATGGTTTATCCCATTTCATCAAATGGAATGTTTGATGTGCCTCAGCATAACAAATTATTTGTGTTGGATTTATTTCAGTGAATCCCCCTTCTACTTCTGGTTTCAAGAGAGTAAGCCCTGGGTTTCTAAACATTATGAAAACAACCAGATCTGAGAGACATTATATCCACAACAAAGGGAAACGAGTGACCAGCCCAGTTACTTTGTCTTTTGAACAACAAGTCAATGCCAGAGAAGTAAATGACAGTTAATTACAAATTACATTCTGGTTGGGGCTGCGCGGGCCTCTCGCCTTGAATAATGATCAGGCCCTCGGGCGCTCACCTGCCTGCGGAGGACCAGACCGAGACGCAGGCTGGGGTGCTGTACAACTTTCAAAACAAGCTGCTAAACACAAAAGCTTATTGGATTACAGAGATTTAGGAAAAAGCATTCAGATCTCTCTCGGCAACTGCAGGAGGAGGGCGGAGGCATTTCTGGAGGACGGATCCCAGCTCACTGCAGGATTTTGATTGCTGGTCTCAGTTTCCGTGGAAGGAAATCAGCCTCCTTGTTTGCTAGCATCAGAAAACGTGTCCCATCTCAGGGAGGCACCGTTAGGAAGCCCAGCAGTGCTGTGGGCCAATTACAACTTGGCCAACGCATTGCTTTTTAAGCCAGGGAGAAGTAGATTTTGCTGATGCTCTTAGGTTCTTAACCAAACGAATAGAGTCATGCACTTAGATTTTATCAGGAGAGGATTTTCATCACCGTCAGCAGACACTTTGATCCACTGACAATGTCTTACATTTTTAAGTTTAAATGGTAAATGAATTTATTACATTTAAGTCAAACTTTAAGTTAATACACGTGCAAAAATAAGACAATGTCGAAAATAATTAATGTCATCTTGGGTGCATTCAAAAGACCTTGGCTTTTGTAATTCACTAAAGCAATTTCTATTCATTTAGTTGAGCTAAATGCTTATTGTTAAAGACAAAAGACCCAACAGTCTGACACTGAGCTCATTATGTATGTTAGAGACACTCGGGCATCCAAGGCCACGCCACGTGCAACAAAGCCAGAAACTTGGGGGTGGGGAGAGGGTTGCCCGGGATTGAAATGCAGACCACAGGGTTCTCCTCAATAAGTTCCCATTAAAACTCCAAAACAAAGCTTGTGGAAACATCAGTAGGACAATTTTTGTCGCTGTCCCTAAGTGATAGGACAACAGTAAACTCTAGAAAATGCAATGGGTCCCTTGTCTGTCTATGTCTGGGACAGATCTAGCAGCCTAGTCTTTAGTCCCAGCTGTTTTGCAAAATTATTTAAATTTTTTTAAAGTGTTCATAAACACACACCAAAAAAATGTATGTTTGGGAGGTGCAGTCGGGTCCAGAAGAGGAATACAGCTCTTTCCTTAAATAGCACCAACAATGCATACTGACAAACAGCTCCTGGAATGTCAGGAGCTTAAGCCCCGAAGGGGAACCTCTATCGCAGTTTTTGCAGAAAACCTCCATTCTCAGTAGGGCAAGTGCTTTCCCTAATGTGCTAGCCGAAGTTCTCTTTTTACGCAGGGAATAAGAAATCCTTCCATGTTTGGGGAAAAACATTACCCTGCCTCCTGGGCAACTCAGCCTCACAGATGAGACAAATACTATAGTTTGCATATGACTGTTCACCAGATAAAAGCTAGATTAGGTCCTGCTGAGATAACTTTCAAGGTTCCCCCACCCACTAATTGAAAAAAAAAATCTGACAGTTTTAATCACAAAACATAACAAAGGAAGTAACTGAAGACTGCGTCCAGAACGGGGTGGGGGTGGGGCACGTCTAAGAGTCTGTAAATATCTTCAAAAGGCCGCACACTACAATTTTACTTTCCTGCGGCAGAATTGGAAAGCTGCTCTCTAGAAGTGTGTTTTCTGTGAAATAGGCAGATGCTGCATTTCCGACTCGTAGGACTCAAATTAGTTAATTTAGGGACTCACAGCTCTCTGTGCCCTCCCGCACATGCTGTCCACATCTCAGCTTCTGCTCAAAGGCCACCTGTAAGAGCTCGTCTCTAAAATTAGGCAGAAACTGTCTGCCTTCCCCGTGGGGAGGAGGGCGGCGCCTTATCGGTGGTGGAGTGATGCTGACTGCAGCGACAGTGACAGGCAGGATCCATCAAGTCATCAGCGCAGTGAGGGAGGTGGCCCCGCCCCGCCCTCGGGCGCTCAGGGAGCGAAGCCAGGAGGCTGGGAGCACTTAACCCTGCGCGCCCCGGCTCCCTGCACCTCCGAGGCCTCTGTCTCAGCGGGGAAGCCTCAGGATGACAGCAAATCTATGTGGGCCAGCCGCACCATCTACTCTGCTGACAAGCTGGCAGCAGCCCCCTTTCCAGCACTATTAAAGTGCGTCCTGAAGGGAGTCGGGACAGGCCTGCATAGCTGCCTTGAGCCAGGTGCCGGGTATTGGGGAAGACTGGGGTCAGCTTGGAGTCTTTCCTGGCCAGGGGAACACTCCAGGGCACTGGCCGCCCACCAGAAGACTCCCATTTGCTAAACAGGCCTCCATCTTTCAGACTGTCTTTCAGGAAGACATGCTATTTTTTCTCCGTGGGCTATGTGCTCATTTTGATATTATTGTGCCTTTATATAAATGTTGATAATTTTATTTATTTCTCTTTACATCTTCATAGACAGATTGTGAGACACCAGGGCTGCGACATGCTATGGACACAGAGTAGAATTTTCCACGTCATTTAGAAAACCCTAAATTAAGTAAGTGACAGGGGTGGTGATGTGTGTAAGAGACATTTTTTGGGATGCTATTTCTAACCCTAAACTTTGAAGTACCTGGTTGTGATCCCTGTGGACTCACATGTGTGTGAAGGTGCATTTCTCTAGTCTCCCAGTGTCAGTCTAGCAAGTGGAGACGTTCACAACCTGAAATATGAAAGTTTTCCTCTAACTTTTCCTAGATGGTGCTTTTTATTATTTTTTGCCTTTTCTTTTGTTAAGTCATAACAAGCTTTTCTTGGGTTAAAAGAGAGAGGAGTAAAAAAGCCAGTTGAATAGTAATAGGGTTCTTTCATGTATATGCAAGAAAAAGATCTTTTCACACCTTGATGAAATTAGCATAAATTTAAATACTAATGAATTGCCAGTGCCGGGTTAAGAATACCAAGAACTGCTTTCACACAAAGTCAGATATCCCTGGGAAACAGATCTGATTCCTGACACACACGTGACCTGGTTGGTGGGTGCTCAGACATAGTCCTAGTGAAAAGGTGGCAAGTCCTTGATAATTCTCCATCAGGAAAAAGTTTTCTTCAAATGGAAAAATTGAGTCCAAGTAAGTTTAAAATAATGCTGGGCCTAAGCTGGCTTTCCCTGGTGCCTCTGAGCTGCACAATGACCCCAGCACTTGGTGAGATTGGTGGGAACTTTCTTGCCATGGACGTGTTTGCAGCAGGACTGGGCTGATAGATGCTTTGCATAGAACCCTCAGAGCTGCATGGAAAGCTGACTTAAAGTTTTGGTAACACCTATGGCAGTCAACAAGCAAAAGTCAAGTTCGTGCCTGTTGCTTATGCTTACAGGGGACACTGCACAGAGCTCTGAGGGATCCCACCTGCTCCAACTGGTGGTGATACTGCCATCGACCTTGTACCTGGGCTTCTGAGGGCAGAAACTGCCTCCCCCAGGGAACAGCAGAGTGTCTCCTCCTGGGCACAGTGTCCAGTGTGCAGATAGGAGGGCTGAGGGACATCACTGCTGACTCCCAAGAATCAGCTACAAACCCATGCATCTCAGACTCTGTTTTGAAGAAGAAAATGTATGAAACAGGGTTCAGTGAGTGTTATGATTCCTTTTAGAATGGTAATAGCTTGGATCTAGTCTGCTATGGAAGAATGAACATTATTCTGCCTCCCAAATTAAAAGAAACTCATTCAGATGTCATAACTGGGTGTACCTGTGAGGCTGCCGGGTCCGACGGGAGGTGAGTGATGCATCAGGCCAGCGCTTGTCAGCTCCCGGAGTACACACTTCCCCTTAGCACGCGCTCTTGTCATCCCCGCCGATTTTCTTTTGTTTTGTCTTCACTCAAAAATGGCAGCTGGAAAAGCTCTGTCCTCGTTCTGGGTAATAAGGTGCCCAGTGCTGCCCACAAGATGCTTCTAATTCAAGAAGCAGAGTCTCCATAGAAGGAGCTGGGCCCTGAGAAGGTGCTGAACGGCAGGGGAGGCAGGCCTCAGCCGCAGAGCCCAGCGTGATCACAATGTAGACAGTGCGAGCCCCAGCACAGGCTGTCCTTGTGCATACTGGTCGCAGTACCCTGGGCGTTGGGCTCCATCAGATCATCTAAAGTTCACTTTACAAGCAAGTGTTGGCTGGACTCGGTCATAGGTGATTGGTATGAACTTGGGGGCCTGGGAGGGGAGAGAGGTGATTGGTAGTCATGGGGGGGGTGGGACGGGAGGGAGCCACCAACTGCCAAGCCCTGAACAGAGCCTCCGGTGCAGGCCATGTCCTAGTGTCCTCATGGGAATGGACAGGGTAAAGACAGGTGGGTGTATCTTTCACCAAGTAGGAAAGGAGGGCAGCTATGGGGGGATGGATGTTGAGGAGGAGGCCTGGGCTTGAAGAACCACTGTTGTTGGCATAGGCATGGTCCTGTCACCTGAGGTAGGATGTCACAACGTGGAAAGCCAGCCCGGAGGCCAGCTGGCAGGGCTCAGAAGGTGGTGACAGCCCTTCCAGATTTAAACTGGGGTTGCCCACTCAGAGAACTAAAAATAGACCTGCCATTTGACCCTGCAATTCCTTTGCTGGGTATATTCCCAGATGACCAAAAATCGCATTACAACAAAGCCATTTGTATCAGAATGTTTATTGCAGCCCAATTCATAATCGCCAAGTCATGG